>JAKGGE010001178.1:0-30187 GCA_023748175.1 Hoolock leuconedys
CTCCCGTCTGGGGAAGTGAGGATTGCCTCTGCTGTGTGCATCCCATCTGAAGTCTGGGGCCTCTACCCGGCCAAGTCTGGGAAGTGAGCAGCACCTCTGCCCGGCCACCCATAAGCCTGGGGTGAGGAACTCTGCCCAGCTGCCCCGTCCGGGAGAAGTGAGGAGCGCCTCTGCCGACGCCCGATCAGGAAAGAAGGGAGGAGCACCTCTGTCCGGCCGCCTAGTCTGGGAGGTGAGGAGCGCCTCTGCCCGGGCAGCCACCGTCTGGGAAGTGAGGAACACCTCTGCTGGCCGCTCCCTCTGGGAAGTGAGGAGCGCCTCTGCCCCACTAGCCAACCATCATCTGGGGTGAGGGGAGCGCCTCTGCCCGGCAGCCCGTCTGGGAAGAGTGAAGAGCGCCTCATGCGACGCCCTGTCTGGGAGGAATTTAGGAGTGCCTCTGCCCATCCGCCCCGTCTGGGGAAGTGAGGAGAGCCTCTGCCCGGCCACCCCATCTTCTGGGAGGTGAGGAGCGCCTCCGCCTGGCATCCCGGTCTGGGAGGAAGTGAGCGCCTCTGCTTGGCCACCCATCCTGGGAAGAAGTGAGGAGCGCCTGCCTGGCCACCCCGTCTGAAGGAGTGGCAGGCGCCTCTGACGACCACCCACCGTTTGGGAAGTGAGGAGCACTCTGCTTGACCACCCACCATGGGGCTGAGGGAGAGTCTCTGCCCTGACCACCCTTCGTCTGGGGAGGCAGTATGGCAGCCTGCCCGGCCACCATGGTCTGGGAAATGAGGAGGCGCCTCTGCCCGACCACCCATCGTCTGGGGTAGGGCGCCTCTGCCCGGCCACCCTTAGACACAGGGGAGTGAGGGGCCTCTGCCCAGCCATCTTGTCTGGCATGGTGCCTCTGTCAGCACCCATTGTCTGTGAGGTGAGCGCCTCGGCCTGTACGCCCGTGAGGAGAGGTGAGGCGACTGCCCGACCACCAGATCTGGGAGAAGTGAGGCGCCTCTGGCCACCCCATCTGGGAAAAGTGAGGAGCGCCTCTGCCCGGCCTCGCCATCTGGGAAGTGAAAGGCGCCTCTGCCCAGCCACCCATGGAATCTGGGAGGTGAGGAGAGACACCCGACCGCCCCTCTGGGAGGAAGTGAGGAGAGCCTTTGCCCGGCCACCGTGTGGGAAGGGGAGTGAGGGCGCCTCACTTGACCCACCCCGTCTAGAGTGAGGAGGCGCCTCTGCCGGATGCCCGTCTGGGAAAGGGGAGGAGGCCCTGTCCGGCCGCATAGTCTGGGGGGGTGGGCCTCTGCCCAGACACCCACCTGGGGAAGTGAGAAGGGCCTCACCCAGGGGCTGCCCGTGCATTGAGGGGTGAGAGCACCTCTGCCCGGCCACCCATCGTCTGTGGGAGGTGAGGAGAGCCTCTGCCCGGCCGCCCGTCTGGGAAGTGAGGCGCCTCTGCCGACGCCACTGTGTCTGGGAAGTGAGGTGCCTTTGCCCCGACCCCACGTCTGGGGTGAGCAGCGCCTCTGCCTGGCAGCCCTGTTTGGAAGTTGTAATGCGCCTCTGCCAGGGCAGCACTCATCGTCCTGGGAAATGAGGATCGCCTCTGCCCTGCCACCCATTGTCTCGGAAGTGAGGATCGCATCTTCCCGGCCACACCGTCTGGGATAGTGAGGAGGCCTCTGCATCTGGGAAGAAGTGAGCAGCTCCTCTGCCTGGGCACCCCGTCCGGGAAGAAGTGAGGAGAGCCTCTGCCCGGGTGCCGATCGAAGAAGTGAGGCGCCTCTTGAGCGCCCTGTCAGGGGTAAAAGTGAGGAGCGCCGCTGCCTGGCCATCCTGTGTGTCTGGGAAGTGAGGAGCGCCTCTACCCCACCACCATCATCAGGGCGCCTCTGCCCGGCAGCCGATCAGGAGAATGTCTTGGGAGCCTGTGCCCGGACATCCCGTCCGGGGAGAAGAAGTGAGGGCTCTGCCGACGCCTGATCTTGTCGGTGTGGAGCTCCTCTGCCTGGCCACCACCCCATCTGGGAGGTGAGGAGGCGCCTCTGCTAACTACCATCATCTGGGAGGTGAGGCATCACTGCCCACGACCACCCATCTCATCTGGAGGAGAGGTGAGGAGGCGCCTCTGCCGTCCAGCCCCATCTGGGAGGTGAGGAGGCATACTCTGCCCGGCCACCCATCATCTGGAAGGGAGGCGCCTCTGCCCGACCATCCTGTCCTGGGGTGAGGCGTCTCTGCCCTGACTGGCTGTCTGGGATGGGAGCGCCCTCTGCCTGGCCGCCCCGTCAGGGAGGAAGTGAGGAGTGCCTCTGCCCGGCACCCCATCTGGAGGTGAGGAGGCGCCTCTGCAGCCACCCGTCAGGAAGAAATAAGGAGGCGCCTCTGCGGATGCCCGTCCAGGGGGAGTGAGGAGTGCCTCTGCCTGGCACCCAGCCGTCTGGGGAAGTCCAGGGCGCTTCTGCCCGGCAGCCCCATCTGGGAACTGTGGAGTGCCTCTGCCCGGCCACCCTATCGTCTGGGAAGTGAGGAGCGCCTCTGCCTGGCTACCCACCATCTGGGAAGTGAGGAGCCTCTGCCCGGCCCTCCGTCCTGGGAGGTGAGCACCTCTGCCCGGTCACCATTGTCTGGGAGGTGAGGCGCCTCTGCGGACACCCATCGTCTGGGAGGTGAGGCGCCTCTGGCTGGCCACCCACCGTCCTTAAGGATGTGAGGCGCCTCTGCCCAGGACACCCATGGAATCTGGGAGGTGAGGCGCCTCACCCGTCCGCCCTTGGGAGGAAATGAGGAGCTCCTCGGCCCGGCAGCACTGTCTGGGAAGAAGTGAGGAGTGCCTCTGCCCAGTCGCCCCCTCTGGGAAGTGAGGAGCGCCTCTGCCCGACCACCCACCGTCTGGGAAGTGAGGAGCGCCTCTGCCCGGCCGCCCGTTTGCGAAGTGAGTAGCGTCTCTGCCCGGCCACCCCATCTTCTGGGAAATGAGGAGCGCCTCTGCCCGGCCACGCATCTTCTGGGAAGTGAGGAGCGCCTCTACCCGACCAGGTGGGTATGGGAGGTGAGGCGCCTCTCCCACTTCATTCTGTCTGGGATGAGAATAGCGCCTGCCCAGGCATGGTGGGGGGAGGTGAGTAGCGCCTCTGCCACAACCGCCCGTCAGGGAGGAGGTGAGGTGACTCCTGCCAGCCACTGCCCGTCCTGGGAGGAAGTGGGAGCGCCTCTGCCACCCGTCTGGGAAGAAGTGAGGCTGTGACAGCCCATCTGGGAAGAGTGGGAGGCGCCTCTGCCCGCCACACATCTCCTGGGGTGAGGAGAGCCTCTGCCGACCACCCAGATCTGGGAAGAAGTGAGGAGTGCCCGGCCACCCCATGGGAGTGAGGGCTCTGCCGGGCACCCAACTTCTGGGAGGTGAGGGGCGCCTCTGCCAGTGTGCGCCCCATCCGGGAAAAGTGAGGGCCTGCCGGTCTGCGATCGGGAAAAGAAGTGAGGCGCCTCTGCCCTGATCCCATCTGGGAGGGGAGGGAGGCGCCCTATCCCAGACGCCTAGTCACAGGATGTATGGAGTGCATCTGCCGGACAGCCACCGTCACCAGGGAAGTGAGCGCCTCTGCCCAGCTGCGCCCGTCTGGGGGGATGTGAGGAGCCGCGTCTGCCCGGCCACCCATCATCTGGGAAGTGAGGCGCCTCTACCCTGCCACCCATACGTCTGGGAAGTGAGAGAGAGGCATGCCTACCCATTAGTTCAGTATGGGAGGTGAGGGAAGCGCCTCTGCTCATTCTGTCTGGGATGAGCCTCTCTGCCAGGGCACATGATCTGGGGAGGTGGGTAAGCGCCTCTGCCTGGCCACTTGGGCAGGGGAGGTGAGGCGTCTGCTGGCCACCCGTCTGGGAGGAGGTGGGGGCGCCTCTGTACATCCACCCCGTCTGGGGAAGGGGTGGGGAGGCGCCTCTGCCGGCCCATCTGGGAGGGAGAGTAGGAGCCTCTGCCCTTCACACATCCCTGGGGGGTGAGGGAGAGGAGCCTCACCCGATCTGGGAAGAGTGAGTGCTCGCCCGGCCACTACATCTGGGAGGTGGGAGGCGCTCTGCCCGGGCCTTTAACTCTGGAAGGTGAGGCGCCTCTGCTTGATCAGCCCCATCCGGGGAAGAAGTGGGGAGGAGCCACTGCCGGATGCCCGATCGGGGAAAGAAGTGAGGGCGTACCTCTGCCTGATGCCCCATCTGGGAAGAAGGGAGGAGCGCCCCTGTCCGGACGCCTAGTCTGGGATGTATGGAGTGCATCTGCCCGGACCAGCCACCCAGTCTGGGAAGTGAGAGCGCCTCTGCCCGGCTGCGCCCGTCTGGGATGTGGGGAGCGCGTCTGCCCAGCCACCCATCATCTGGGAGGTGAAGGCGCCTGCCGTCCACCATGGGTCACAGGAGGTGGCCGCGCCTCTGGGCGCTTCCCGTCTGGGTAGTGAGGCGCCTCTGCCCGACCACCCACCATGTGCCAGGAGTGAGGAGCGCCTCTGCCTGGCCGCCCGTTTGGAATTGGGCTCACGGGCCACTCATGCATTCCTGGGAAATGAGGGATGCTGATCTGCCGGGCACCAATGGGTCTGGGAAATGGGGAGACCCTCTGCCCGGCAACACATCATCTGGAGATGGGGAGACTCCTCTGCCAGGCCACCCATGCGTCTTGGAGGGCCAGCGTCTTCCCACTACTGCGTCTGGGAAGTGAGGCGACTCTGCCCGGCCATACATTGTCTGGAAGTGAGGGCGCCTCTTCCGGCCATCCTGTATGTCTGGTAAAAATTGTGAGGAGTACCTCTGCCCGGCCGCCTCATCGTCTGAGAGTGATGGCGCCTCTGCGGGCTGCCCATCAGGGAGAAGTGAGAGCGCCTGCTCTGCCCAGCCACACCGTCTGGGAGGAAGTGAGGAGTGCCTCTGCCCAGCCACCCCGTCTGGTAATAAGTGAGCAGCTCCTCTGCCCGGTAACTCCCGTCGGGCGTGAGGAGTGCCACTGTTGGGCGCCCGTCGGGGAAGAATGAGTGCACTCTGTCCGAGCACCCGTCGGGGAAAAGAAGTGAGGCGCCTGCCGGGCGCCCTGTCAGGAAGAAGTGAGGGCGCCACTGCCACAGCCATCGGTGGGAGGTGAGGGTGCCTCTGCCCTGCCACCTACAGCCACAGGAGGTGAGGCGCCTCACCCTGCAGCCCCTCTGGGAGAAGTGACGAGTGCCTCTGCCCGACCACCCCATTCTGGGATGAAGTGAGAGCGCCTCTGCCCGGCCACCCATCTGGGAAGTGAGGGCGCTTCTGCCCGGTTGCCACCCCGTCTGAGGCTGAGGCCTCTGCCCAGCCACCCGCCATGCCTGGGAGGTGAGGCGCCTCTGCCGTACTTGCGTCTAGGATGAAATAGAGGGAGCACCTACGGCCGGCTGCACTGTCTGGGAAGAAGTGAGGAGGCGCCTCTGCCCGGCAGCCCCTCTGGGAAGTGAGGCGCCTCTGCCCGGCCACCCATGGAGTCTGGGAGTGAGGAGGCGCCTCTGCACGGCCACCCATCATCTGGGAAATGAGAAAGGAGTGCCTCTGCCCTGCCACCCATCGTCTGGGAGGTGAGGAGGCCTCTGCCCGGCCCCCCCTTCTTCTGGGAAGTGAGGCTCTCTGCCCGGTATCTTGTCTGGGATGTGAGGGCGCCTCTGCCAGGTACCCGTGTCTGGGAGGTGAGGCGCCTCTGCCTGGCCGCCCGTCAGGAGGAAGGTGAAGCGACTGCCCGGACACCCATCTGGGAGGAAGTGAGGCGCCTCTGCCCAGTCACCCGGTCTGGGAGGAAATCAGGAGCGCCTCTGCCTGCCCACCCCGTCTGGGAAGAAGTGAGGAGCGCCTCTGCCCGGCCGCCCGTCTGGGAAGTGAGGCGCCTCTGCCGGGCACCCATGGGTGATCTCGGTGAGGCGCCTGACACGCCTCGTCTGGGAAGTGAGGCGACTCTGCTCAACCATTGTCTCTAGGAGGATGCGGGCCATCCTGTCTGGTAAGTGAGAGTGCCTCTGCCCGGCCACCTATCGTCTGAGAGGTGAGCCAGCACGCCTCTAGCCTGGCCTCCCGGTCAGGGAGAGGAAGTGAGGCTTGCCTCTTCGGCCACACGATCTCTGCGATGAAGTGAGGAGTGCCTCTGTATACCCCATCTGGGAAAAGTGAGCAGATCCTCTGCCGGGCACCCGTCGGAAGAAGTGAGGTGCCACTACCGGTAGCCCCATCTGGAGAGAAGTGAGGAGCACATCTGTCCAGGCGCCCCGTCCGAGTAGAAGTGAGGAGCGCCTCTACCCGGGTGCCCTGTCCGGGAAGAAGTGACGAGCACCTTCTGTGGCCATCCTGTGTCTGAGAAATTGAAGAGCGCCTCTGCCCTGCCATCCACCATCTGGGAGGTGAGGCCTCTGCCGGCTTACGCCCGTCAGGAGAATGTGAGAGCACCCATGCCCGGCCAAACCGTCGAGGAAGAAGTGCAGAAACGCCTCTGCAAACCCGTCTGGGAAAGTGAGGCGCTTCTCTGCCCGGCACCCTTCGGGGAAGAAGTGAGAGCGCCTCTGCCTTACGTCCAGGAAGAAGTAAGGAGTGCCTCTGCCCGGCCGACCGATCTTGTAGGTGAGGAACGCCTCTGCCCGGCCACCCATCATCTGGGAAGAGGGCGCCTCTGACTGCTTCTACCATCTCGTCTCTAGAGGTGAGGCGCCACTGTCCGGCCACCCACCATCCGGGAGGTGAGGCGCCTCTGCCCGGCCCCATCTAGTAGGAGCGAGGCGCCTGCCCGGCCGTAGCCCGTCTGGGAAGTGAGGAGAACCTCTGCCCTGCCACCCACACCATCTCTGGGAAAGGAGGAGCGCCACTGCCCGACCACCCACCATCTGGGAAGTGAAGTGCGCCTCTGCCCTGGCGCCCGTCTGGGAAGTGAGAGCACTTCTGCCCAGCCACCCATGCGTCTGCTGGGGAGGTGAGGAGGCCTCTGCCCGGCCCCCCCTTCTTCTGGGAAGTGAGGCTCTCTGCCCGGTATCTTGTCTGGGATGTGAGGGCGCCTCTGCCAGGTACCCGTGTCTGGGAGGTGAGGCGCCTCTGCCTGGCCGCCCGTCAGGAGGAAGGTGAAGCGACTGCCCGGACACCCATCTGGGAGGAAGTGAGGCGCCTCTGCCCAGTCACCCGTCTGGGGAAGAAGCAGGAGGCGTAGCCTCTCCCGACGCCCGTCTGGGATGTGAGGCGCCTCTGCCCGGCCACCCATTCTGTGGGAGGTGAGGAGCACCTCTACCTGGCCGCCCCGTCTGGGAGGAAATCAGGAGCGCCTCTGCCTGCCCACCCCGTCTGGGAAGAAGTGAGGAGCGCCTCTGCCCGGCCGCCCCGTCTGTGAAGTGAGGCGCTCTGCCAGGGCACCATGGAGTCTCGGAGGCAGGGGCGCCTCTTCCCGGCCGCCTGGGTGGGAGGTGAGGGCGACTCTGCCCAGCCAGCCATTGTCTCGGAAGTGAGGATCGCCTCTTCCGGGCCATCCTGTCTCTGGTAAGTGAGGAGTGCCTCTGCCCGGCCACCTATCGTCTGAGAGGTGACCAGCGCCTCTGCCTGGCCTCCCTGTCAGGGAGGAAGTGAGGAGCGCCTCTTCCCGGCCACACCGTCTGCGATGAAGTGAGGAGTGCCTCTGCCCAGCCACCCCATCTGGGAAGAAGTGAGCAGATCCGCGGGCACCCGATCCGGAGGAAAAAGTGAGGTGCCACTGCCGAGGCGTATCTGGAGAGAGGTAGGAGCACATCTGGCTCCAGGCAGCCCCGATCCGGAAATGCAAAGTGAGGCCTCCACCGGGTGCCCTGTCGGGGAAGAAGAAGTGGCGGCCGCTGCTAACCATCCTGTCGAAGTGGTGCCTCTGCCCTGCCATCCATCACATCTGGGGTGAGGAGCGCCTCTGCCCGACCCGCCGTCGCGCGGGAGGCCGAGGAGCACCTGTGCCCGGCCGTCGGGAAGAATGCAAACGCCTCTGCCTGGGCGCCCGATCTGGGAAAAGAAGCTGGGAGGCGCCTCTGCCCGGCCACCTTCCGGAAGAAGTGAGGAGCGCCTACCCAGCTGCCCCGTCCACTCTGCCCGGTAGGTGATCTTGTAGGTGAGGCGCCTCTGCCAGCCACCCATCATCTAGAGGAAGAGAGGCGCCTCCTGACTGGCTATCGTCTGGGAGGTGAGGGGCGCCACTGTCGACCACCATCATCCACGGGTGAGGCGCCTCACCCGGCAGCCCCATCTGGGGTGAGGGCGCTCTGCCCGGCGCAGGTCTGGGAAGTAGAGGAGAACCTCTGCCCTGCCACCCACCATCTGGAATGAGGGCATACTGCCGACCACCCACCATCTGGAAGTGAGAGTGGCCTCTGCCTGGGCGCCCGTCTGGGAAGTGAGGGCGCTGCCCAGCCACCAGCATCGTCTGGGAGGAGGTGAGGAGGGACTCTGCCCGGCCGCCCCCCCTGGGAGGAAGTGAGGAGTGCCTCTGCCCAGCCACCCCGTCTGTGATGAAGTGAGAAGAGCCTCTGCCCGGCCACCCCATCTGGGGCCGTGAGGGCTTCTGCCTGGGTGCCCGTCTGGGAAGTGAGGGCATGCCCGGCCACCCATAGCCTGGGAGGTGAGGCGCCTCTGCCCAGCCATCCCCTTCGCCAGTGAGGTGCCTCTGCCCGGCCACCCGCTCGCTGGGGAGTTCAGGTACCTCTGCCGGGACTGCCCGTATAGGAGGGAGTGAGGCGCCTCTGCCCGTCGCCCGTCTGGGAAGTGAGGAGCACCTCTACCCGACCACTCACCCCAGTCTCACGAAGTGAAAGTGCCTCTGCACGCCCACCCACCGTCTGGGAGGTGGGGGAGCGCCTCTGCCACGGCAGCCCCGTCTTGGAAAGGAGAAGTGAGGAGGCTACTCACCCAGCCGCCCGTCTGGGAGTGAAGGTCTCTGCTTGACCACCCGACTGTCTGGGAAGTGAGGGCGCCTCTGGCGACCACCCAGTCTGGGGAGGCGAGGAGAGCCTGCGGGACTGCTCACGTCTAGAGGAAGTGAGGGCGACTCTTGACTGCCCAGTTTAGGAAGTGAGGGGCCTCTGCCCTGCCCATGGTCTGGGAAATGAGGGCGCCTCTGCCCGGCCACCCATGGATCTGGGAAATGGGAGGCGCCAGCACAGCGGCCACCCATCGTCTGGGAGATGAGGGCATGGCTGCACTTGCACCCACCGTCTGGGAAGTGAGGCCTCTCTGCCCGGCCACCCATCATCAGGGAAATGAGGAGCGCCTTTGCCCCAGGCACTGTCGTCTGGGAGGCTGGGAGGCACCTCTTCCCTACTCCCACCCACTGTCTGGGAAGTGGGGGGCGCCTCTACCCGGCCGCCCATCGTCTGGGAAGTGAGGAGCGTCTCTGCCCAGCCACCCATCGTCTGGGGTGGTGTCTGCCCGGCCGCCCCGGGGAGGAAGTGAGAGCGCCTCTGCCCAATACCGATGTGATGGTAGAGAGAGCCTCTGCCCGGCACTTATCTAGGAGTCATTGGGCGGCTACTGCCTGGGTGCCCCGCGATCTGGGAGTGAGGGGCGCCTCTGTCCAGGCCGCCCATCGCCTGGGAGCTGAGGGAGGCAGCCCTCACTTGACCATCACTACTGGGAAGTGGGGTACCTCCTGCCCGACACCCATGGCCTGGGAGTTCAGGGCCTCTGCCGCAGGACCACCCCGATATAGGAGGAATTGAGGCGCCTCTTCCCGGCTGCCGTCTGGGAAGTGGGAGCGCCTCTACTGAGCCCTCACTGTCCTGCAGTGAAGAGCACCTCACACACCCACCCACCGTCCCTGGGAGGTGGGGCGCCTCTGCCCGGCTACCCAGAAGTTTGGGAAGTGAGGGCACCTCTGCCCGGACACCCGTCCCTACGTCTTGGGGTAGGCCTCTGCCCTGACTGCCCAGTTTGGGAAGTGAGGCGCCTCTGCATTCACCAATGGAGTCTGGGAAGTGAGGCGCCTCTGCCCGACCCTGCCATGGTCTGGAAATGAGATGTGACCACCCGTCTGGGAGGCAGAGACTCTTCCTGCCGATGGAATCCTGGGAGGTGAGGGGCACTCGCGGCCAGCCCGATCTGGGAAGTGAGGTTGCTGCCCGACCGTCCCATCTGGGGAGGTGAGGGCGCTCCTCTGCCCGGCCGCCCAAATACAGAGAAGTGAGCAGCCTCTTCCCTGACCACTGCTCGACTCCCAGGAGGTGAGGCGCCTCTGGCTGCCCGTCTGGGAAGGTATGAGGAGAGCCTTATTATCTGCCCGGCCAGCCCCGTTCGCGAAGAGTGGGGCGCTGACCTTGACCGGGAAGAGGAGACACATCTGTCCGACGCCCCTGGTCGGGGTGAGGCGCCTCTACCGGACAGCCACCGTCTGGGAAGTGAGGAGCTCTGCCAGGCCACCCATTTGCCTGGGGTTGGGAAGCGCCTTGTGCCCGACGCCCCACCATCTGAGGAGTAAGTGAGGCGCCTCTGCTTGAGACACCCGTCTGGGAAGTGAGGGGGGAGCCTCACCAGCCCACCCCATCTAGGACGAGGCGCCTCTGCCGTGCCCCAGTTTGGGAGTGGCAGGAGGCGCTCACCCAGCCACTATGATCTGGGAAATGAGGAGATTACCTCTGGGCCACCATCATCTCTGGGAAATGGGAGCACATTTGCCCGGCCTGTCGTCTGGGAATGAGGGCGCCTCTTCCCTGCCCTGTCGTCTAGAGGGAAGTGAGGGCGCCTCTGGCCGCTTGTGTAAGTGATTGTCTTCTCACTGCCGCGGCCATCCCATCTGGGAAGTGAGGAGCACCTCTCACGATCCATGCGTCTGGGAAGTGAGGTGCCTCTGCCTGACACCCAGCCTGGGGTGAGGGCGCCTCTGCGTGCCCATCCAGGAAGGAGTGAGGGAACTCTGCCGACACCACGTCCGGGGAAGAGGGGAGGCGCCTCTGCTCTGTCTGGGAAGTGAGGAGGCGCCTCTTCCCGGCCACCCTCTAGGAGTGAGGGACAGCCTCTGCGACCACATTTACACCCATTATTGGGAAGTGGGGAGAGCCTCTGCCGACACTTGTCTTCTGCCAAGGGGAGGGCTGGCGTCCACCCATCGTCTTGGAGGTGCCTCTGCCCGACACCCAAAATCACAGGGGTGGGAGGCGCCTCTGCCCGGCAGCCCGTCTGGGAAGTCAGGAGCACTTTCACGCAGCCACCCATCTGGGATCAGCAGGAGGAACCTCTGCCCAGAGCCTCCCACCGTCACTGAGGCGAGGATGCGCCTCTGCCCGGCCATCCCGTCTGGGAGGTGGGGACGCGCCTCTGCCCGGCCGCCCCATCAGGAAGTGAGGGGAGCGCCTCTGCCCGGCCAGCCATGGTCTCTTTTGAGGTGAGGTAGCCTCTGCCCGTCCACCCCGTCAGGGGAGGGAAGTGAGGCGCCTCATCGCCCACACACCGTCTGGGGAGGGAAGTGAGGGAAGCGATCTCGCTCAGCTGCCCGTCCGGAGAAAGTGAGAGGGACTCTGCCAGTGTAAGTCAGGAAGAAGTGAGGTGTCTCTGTCAGACCGCCTCCCTCCGGAGAAGTGAGAAGACGCCTCTGCCAGCCACCCATCTTCACAGAACTGGACTGCCTCTGCGAGACCACCACCCATCATCTGGGGAGGCGGAGTGCCTCTGCCAGCCATCCCTTCTGGGAAGTGAGGTGCCTCACCCAGGCACCCAGCCGCCTGGGATGTCAGGGCGCTCTGCCAGACCCATATGGGAGAGAGAGAGAGGGGTGAGGGAGGCGCCTCTGCCCATGCCCATCATCTAGGAGATGAGGGAGGCGCCTCTGCCAGCCACCCATCACTGAGGCAGGTGGGAGCAGCCTCTGCCTGGCCCGTTTGGGAGGAAGTTGGAGGCAGCTTCTGCGAGACCTCTCGTCTGGGAAGTGAGGATCGCCTCTGCCCGGCCACCCATCATCTGGGAAATGGGGAATGCTCCTCTGCCCGGCCACCCATCGTCTCGAGGTGGGGAGGCATGCTGCCAGCCGCCTCTTCTGGGAGTCAGGGTAGTCTGCACCCATGCATTCGGAGGTGAGGTGCCTGCTGCGGCCGTCCTGTCTGGTGAGTGAGGGTGCCTCTGCCCAGCCACACCCCATCATCTCGAGGTGACAAGCCTCTTCCCAGCCATTCGTCAGGGAGGTGAGGAGCGCCTCTGCCAGCCCACACCATCTGGGAGGAGATCAGTCTCTGCAGCCACCCATCATCTGGTAGGTGAAGAGCGCCTCTGCCCGGCCGCCCGATGGGAGAGATGAGGAGGGCCTGTGACTGGCCAACGTCGGGAAAGTGAGGCATACTCTGCCAGGCGCCCGTCCGGGAAGAAGTGAGGAAGCCCAGCGTCTGCCGACATGCAGTCGGAAAGGATTAAAATGCCTCACCCGGCTGCCCCTCCGGAGAGAGTGGGGCTGCACTTTGCCCGGCCTTTATCTTGGCAGGTGAGGCCTCACCCGACCACCCATCTCATCTGGGAGTGAGGAGCTTCTGCCAGCCACCACTCTCGATCTAGAGGAGGTGAGGGCGCCACTTCCTGTACCATCAGGGAGGTGAGGCCTCTGCCCGGCATATACCGTCTGGGAGGAAGTGAGAGAAAGCCTCTGCCAGCCACCCCGTCAGGAGAGATGTGAGCTCTGCCCACGGCCACCCCATCTGTGATGGGGTGAGGAGGCGCCTCTGCCCAGCCTCCCGATCCATTGAAGAGTGAGGAGCACCTCTGCCCGGATGCCCCATCCCAAACCAGAGGTAGGGCCTCTGCCCGGCCTTGCCCAGTCGGGAGGGTGGGGCCTCTGCCGGGACACCATCCTGGGGTGGGGAGCGCCTGTGCCCGGCCATGCGATCTGGAGGGAGGTGAGATGGCGTGCTGTCTATCAGGAGTGGGGAGAGCCTCTGCCCGGCCACCCATTATTTGGGAGGTGGGCTCTTGACAGATCTGGGTGGGAGTGCCTCTGCCGGCCACCTCGTCTGGGAGGTGGGAGGAGCACCTCACTTTAGCCACCCACTCAGCTGGGGTGAGGGGCTCTGCCCTGTCTACGTCCGGGAGAGGTGAGGGCGCCTCTGCCAGCCACCCATCCTGGAAGAGTGGGAGCTCCTCTGGGCGGATGCCCAGTCAGTTAAAGAGGCTGAGGGCGCTCTGCCGGCCCCTTCTGGGAGGTGAGGATGCCTCTGGGACACCCACCCTCTGGGAGTATGAGGAGCGCCGCTGCCCAGCCAGTCTGGGAGGTGAAAGCGCTTCCCTTGACCACCCCTTCGTCTGGGATGTGAGGAGCTCTTGCCCAAACCCACCCATCACATCCCCAGGGTGGGAGGCCACTGTGCTGACCACCCGTCATCTGGGAGGTGAGGCGCCTCTGCCCGGCCTGCTCGTCTGGGAGGTGAGGAGGCGCCTCTGCCCGGCCATGGGAAGTGAGGCCTCTGCCTGGCAGCCCTGTCACAGGAAGTGAGGCGCCTCTGCCCTGCACCATCCCATCTGATTGGGGAGGCGCCTCTGTGACCACCCCTGTGTGGGAGGTGAGGAAAGGCGCTTTCTGCCCGGCCTGTCTGGGGAGGGTGAGGTGCCTCTGTGCAGTCTGGAGAGGCTGAGGAGCCTGTGCCCGACCACGCCTGAGGTCCTGGAGACATTGATCACGGGCCCCTCTGCGGACCCACCATCATCAGGGGTTGGGGATGCAGCCTCTGCTGACAGCCCCTCTGTGAGGGAAGTGAGCAGGCGCCTCTGCGGGCCGATCTGGGAGGGGAGGAGTGCTTGTCTGCAGGACATGGTCGGAGAGATGAGCACCTCTGCCCAGATGCCCCGTCCAGGAAGGAAATGAGGAGCGCCTCTGCCCGGCCAACCATGGAGTCTGGAGGTAAGGGAGGCGCCTCTGCCCGAGACAATCGTCGGGAGGTGGGAGGCGCCTCTGTGCTAGATGTAGGTGGGGCATCTGCCCTCGTCTGGGAGTGAGAGACTTGTACCTCTGTTGACCACCCACCGTCAGGGGAAATGGGAGTGCCTCTCTTGACCATCCCTGTCTGGGAGGAAGTGAGGAGCGCCTCTGCCCGACACTGTCCGTCAGGGAACAAGGACTGGGGAGGCGCTCTGCCCATTTTGGTCATGAAGAGGGAGGAGGCGCGCGCCTGCCAGCCCTGTCTAGGCGGTGAGCCTCTCGTTCAGGACACCCACTCCTGGGAGTGAGGAGTGCTCTGCCGACCATTACATCTGGGGTGGGGGCCTCTGCTGACCACCCATCGTCAGGGAGTGGGCTACTCTCGACCATCCATTGTCTGGGAGTTGTGGGCCCTCTGCCTGGCCATCCATGGATCTGGGAGTTTAGGAGGGGAGGGGGGGGGGGGCCACTGCTGGTCCACCATCTGGAGGTGAGAAGGCGCCTCTGCCCAGCCATGGAAATCTAGGAGAGTAGAGATCACCTCTGCCAGCCATCCCGTTTGGGGAAATGGGAGGCCTCTGCCCAACCACCGTCTGGGAAGAAGTGGGGCCTCTGCCGGCCAGACCGTCTGGGAAAGGAGTGAGAGGGCCTCCTGCCATGCGATCCGGGAAGAGTGGAGGCGCCTTTGCCAGCATGTACATCCAGGAAAGAAATTGCGGGCCCTCTACTGGCCGCCCGATCCGGGGAAGGGGCAGCCTCTGCCCACAGCCTGGGTCTGGGAGTGAGGGGCCTTTGCTTGGAGCACCATCCCCATCTGGGGTGAGGCGCCTTTGCCCTGCTGCGATCAGGAAGGATGAGGGCCTCCTGCCGGGCCAGATCGGGAGGAAGAAGTGAGACACCTCTGCTATTCTGCTCAGTCAGGGGTTTAGGGCCTCTGCTGTGCCCAGATCTGGAAGGGAGGAACACCTCGGCCATGGTCCCTGGAGTTTGTGGGCCAGCCTCTGCTGGGCAGACCCATCTGGGAGTGGGACCTCTGCTGGGCACCCCATGTGCAGGTTCAGGGTGCCTCTGCCCGGCCGCCCCATCTGGGAGGTAAGTGAGGCCTCTGCCCGAATACACCCACTGTGGGAGTGAGAGCCTCTGCCCGGCCACTTGGTCTGGAAGGAGGTGAGGAGGCGCCACTGCCCTGACTGCTTGTGGTTGGGAAGTGAGGGACGCCTCTGCCCTACCACCCATCATCTGGGGAAATGGGAGCGCCTCTGCCATTGCACCATCATCTGGGAGGAAATGAGGGCGCCTCTGCTGACCCACATCTTCTGGGAAATGAGGGCGCCTCTTCCCTGCCACCCCATGCGTCTGGGAAGTGAGGCGCCTCTGCCATCTGCCAGTCTGAGAGAGTGGGGATTTTTCCTGCAGCCATCCCATCTGGGAATGAGGTGCCTCTGCCAGACCTCCCGTCTGGGAGGTGAGGTACTCTTGTACCCATGGCCTGGGAGATGAGGGAAGCGCCTCCTGCCCGTCATCTGGGAATAAGTGAGGGAGAGGCGCCTCTGGCGGCCACCCGATCCAGGAGGGGAGGGCCTCTGCCCTGCCGCAGTCTGGGAGGTGAGGCTCCTCTGCATTTTGCAAGTCTGGGAGTGAGGGAGGAGGGAGCCTCTGTGACCACACACCCGTGTGGGAGAGTGGGGAGAGCCTCTGTGACTGCCATCTTCTGCCAAGAGAGGAGGCATGCAGTCCACCATGGGTCTGGAGGCTGAGGCTGTATCTGCTGTCTCCTTCGATCTATGGAGTGGGAGGCTACTCACCACCTGGGAAGAGGGAGGAAGCTCCTGCCCACAGGCCTTCCGATCCCCAGGAGTTGAGGGGCACCTCGTGGGACACCCTCTTGGAAGTGAGGGCCTTCTCTGCCTGGCAGCCCGTCTGGGAGTGACACCTCTTGGGCCATGGCGTCTGGGAGTGAGGAGCGCCTCTGGAGCCACCCATCTCGTCTGGGGTTGAGCAGCCTCTGGTGCCCCATCATCTGGGAGGTGAGGGCCTCCTTGCTCCACACCCGCCTGGGAAGTGAGGAGCGCCTCTGCCTGCCATCCAGTGGGAAGTGGGGCGCCTCTGCCCGGCCGCCCGTCTGGGAAGTGAGGAGGCGCCTCTGCATACCCACGTCGAGTGAGGAGCACTTATCTGCTTGACCACCCATGCGTCTGGGATGGGAGAGCCTCTGCCACGGCCACCTGCCCTTCTCAGTCTGGAGGTGAGGAGGCGCCTCTGCCCACAGCCACCTAGATCTGGGAGGTGAGGAGCACCTCTGTTCGGCCACCCACCGTCTGGGGAAATGAGGAGTCACTCACTGACCATCCTGTCTGGGGGGGGGGGGGGGGAGTGAGGCGCCTCTGCCCCGGCCTGTGGATCAGAGCAGCAAGTTGGGCCTCTGCCCAGCCATGCGATCCATGAAAGAGGGAGGAGCGCACATGTGACCTTGATTTAGAGGGTGAGGCCTGGATTCAGGACGCACACTCTGGGAGGTGAGGTGCCTCCTGCCGGCAGCCCCATCTGGGAGGTGAGGAGCGCCTCTCTTGTCCCCACCATGCGATCCTAAGTGAGGCGCCTGCAACCATCGTCTGGGAGTTGTAGGGGCCTCTGCCTGGCCATCCATCGTCAGGAGGAGTTTAGGAGGCCACTGCTGGGTCTACCCGTCTGGGAAGTGAGGCGCCTCTGCCGACCCACCCAATATGGGGTAGGATCACCTCTGCCCGGCCATCCCGTTTGGAGGAAGTGAGGAGGGCCTCTGCCCGGCCACCCCGTCAGGGAAGAAATGAGGAGGCCTCTGCCCGGCCACCCGTCTGGGAAGAATGGAACCTGCCAGAGCTGCCCCATCAGGAAGAAGGAGGTGCTCTGCCCGACATATCGGGAAGAAGTGAGGCCTCTGCACAGCCCGTCGGGAAGGAATTTAAGACGCCTCTGCTGTGGCCCAATCCGGAAGAAGTGAGGGAGAGAGCCTCTGCAGCCAGCCCGTCAGGGAAGAAGTGAGGAGCACTACTTGGGATGCTATCCGTGAAAAGAAGTGAGGAAGCGCCTCTGCCGGGTGCCCCATCTGGGAGGTGAGGAGCATATCTGCCGTCCACCCATGCAGTTTGGGAGTGGGAGGTATCTGTGACCACCCGTGGGTTGGAGGTGAGGCCCTTCTGCCCGACCCTGCCTGGGGTGGGGAGGGGCCTGTGCCCCAGCCCGCCCCATCCTAGAGGAGGCTGAGGCCTCTGCCCAGCCGCCCGTCTGGGAAGAGTGAGACACGCCTATGCCCGACGCCCGTGCAGGTGAGGCAGCCACTGCCAGCTACCCACAGTCTGGAAGAGTGAGGGCCGCCTCTGCCCCAGGCACCCATCATCTGGGAGGTGAGGAGCACCTCATGACCACCCACTCGTCCTGGGAAATGAGGTGCCTATGCCCGGCCACCAGTCATCTAGGAGGTGAGGACCGACTCTGCCCGGCCACCCATCGTCTGGGAAGTGAGGTGGTGCCGGCCATCCTGTCTGGGAGTGGGGACTACTCTGGGCCACCCATCATCTAGAGGAAATGAGGAGCGCCTCTGCCCGGAGGGAAATCCTGTCTAGAGGTGAGGAGCACCTCTGCCTAGCCTGCCGACTGGAAGTGAGGGCGCCTCTGTGACCATCCGTCTGGGAAGTGAGGAGGCGCCTCTGCCCCGCCACCTTGAGTCTGGGAGGTGAGGGCGCCTCTGTGGCTTACACCATCTGGAAGTGAGGAGCGCCACTGTCCGGCCATCCCGTCTGGGAAGGTGAGGAGGCAGCCTCTTACGTCCCACCCGTCTGGGAAGAAGTGAGGAGGGAGCCTCTGCTGGCCACCCGATCTAGAGTGCAGGGGCAGCTACGCCCGGCAGTGCCATCGAGAAGCAGTCAGGAGGCGCCTCTGCCTGTACCCCGGCCCGGGGAAGAGGTGGGCCTCTGCCGGCCCGTCTGAGGTGAGGGGCGCCCTATGCCCCAGCCGGCCATTGTCTGGGTGGTGAGGCCAGCCTCTGCCAGCCACCCAGTCTGGGAGGCAGGAGAGCCTCTGCCGACCTGCCCCAGGTCTGGGAAGTGGGAGGCGTCTGCCCGGCAACCCATGGGTCTGACCAGGGGCGCCTCTTTCCCGACCACCCATGGAGTCACAGAACTGAGGAGCACCTCTGCCACAGCAACCCCATCTGGGAGGAAGTGAGGGGCGCCTCTGTCAGCCGCCCCGTCTGGGAGCAGAGGAAGCGCCTCTGCCCTGCCTCCCAGTCTGGGAGTGAGAAGCTCCTCTGCCCGGCACAGACTCTGGGAGTGGCCTCTACACATACACCCACTGTCTGGGAGTGGAGAGCCTCTGCCCGGCCACCCATGCAGTCTGGGAGGTGAGGAGGCGCCTCTGCCAGCCACCCACGTTTGGGAGGTGAGGGATGGCCTCGACTGACCCACATGGATCTGGGAGAGTGAGGCCTCTCTCCGGTCATGCGGGTACTGGGAGTGGGAGGCATGTAACTCCTGCATCCTCAGGTTGAGGAGGCCCCGGCGTCCTGGCTTGGCCAGTCTGGGTGAGGGGCGCCTCTGCCCATTCACCGGGTTGGGAAGAGGTGAGGAGGCGCCTCTGCCCGGTACTACATCTGTGAAGAAGTGAGACCTCTTAGCCATGATATGGGGTGAGGGCCTCTGCTTGGCCGCCCCATCTGGGAGAGTGAGGAGGGCCTCTGCCCGGCCCGTCCAGGAAGAAGTGGGGAGGGCCTCTGCAGTCTCTCCTTCAGGAAGAAGTGAGGGAGCATACTCATCCCGGCTGCCCGATCCGGGAAGAAGGGTGGGCTGGCTGCACTGACAGCCCCGTCAGGAAGAGCTGTGGGGCTGCCACGGTGCACCGTCCTGGGAGGGCTGAGGCGCCTCTGCCCGGCTGCCACTGTCTGGGGAGACAGGGAGGGCCTCACGGCCATTTTATCTGGGACATGAGGGTTCTCTGCCGAGCCGCCCAGCCAGTCTGGGGAGGCAGGCCTCTGCCCAGGCACCCGTGTGTGGGGGCACTTCTCCTTGCGGCCACCCATCATCCCCAGGGTGAGGGAGTGCCTCCTGCCCAGCCATCCCATCTATGGTGCAGAGACACATCTGCCCGGCTACGCCCGTCTGGGATTTTTGAGGATGGCCTCTGCCCTGCTCTCCCGCCTGGGAGGTGAGACCACGCCTCTGCCACAGCCTCGTCTGAAGTGAGGCGCCTCTGCTTGACCACCCATCGCCTGGGAGGTGAGGCACTTTACCTCTGCCCGGCTGCCCCATCGGAAGAGGCAGGAGCACTCCCTGGCAGCCGCCCATCTGGAAGGGGTGAGGCCTCTACCTGGATGCCCACAATAGAGTGGGAAGCGCCTCTGCCCGACTTGCCCGTCAGGGTGAGGGAAGCCTCTGCCCAGTGCCACCGTCCTGGGAGGTGAGGGCCTCTGCCGACTACGTCCCATCTAGAGGGAGGTGAGGCAGCCTCTGCCCAGGTGCGTCTGGGAAATGGGGAGGCCGCATCTGCCCGGCGCTATCTGGGGTGAGGAAGCGCCTCTACCCTGACCACTCTTAGGTCCTGGAGTGGGAGCACCTCTGCCCATTTTATGCGTCTGGGGGAGGTGAGGGAGCCTTCTGCCCAGCCACCATCGTCTGGAGTTTGGGGTGCGCCTCTGCGGCCACCCAGCAGTCTGGGGAGGTGGGGGCGCCACGGGCCCAGGTCACCCATCGTCTGGGATGTGAGGAGGGCCTCGGCCCAGAAGCCTGGGGAAGAAGTGAGATGCAGCCTCTGCCCTGATGCAGATCCGTGGAAAGAGTGGGAGGCGCCTCCACCTGAGCCCGATCTGGGAGGTGAGGGGCGCTCTGCCCGGCTGCCTGATCTGGGAGAGTGAGGCGCCTCTGCCCAGCCGCCCCCCTCGGGGAAGAGGAAGGGGAGGGCGCCTCTGCCCGAGGGCCCGTGTGGGGGGGGAGGTGAGGAAGCGCCCTCTGTGCAGGACACCTCATCTGGAGGGCGTGGGGAGCGCCTCTACTTGACCACCGCCGTCTGCAGTGAGGCGCCTCTGCCCGGCGCCTCGTCTGTGAAGTGAGGAGCTCCTCTGCCCGGCCATCTGTCTGGGAGTGAGGCGCCTCCTGACAAACCCCCCCCCCTTCGACTGGGAGGTAGGAGCGCCTCACCCGGCCCCGCCCCCATCTGGGGAAGTGAGGATCACTGCCCGGCCTGTAGTCTGTGAGTGAGGGCCTCTGCCCGTACCCCGTCCGGAAGGGAGGTGCCTGCCCAGCCGCCCAGTCTGGGGGTGAGGCGCCTGCCAGCACCCGGCTGTCACAGAGTGGGGAGCGCCTCTGCCTGGCCACCCATTGGCTGGGAGGTGTGAGGTGCCTCTGCCCGGCCACCCATTGTCTGGGAAGTGAGGAGCACCCTGCTCCGGCCACCCATGGGTCTGGGTGAGGAGCACCTCTGCAGGAAGCCAGTGTCTGGGAGGTGAGGCACTCTGCCCAGCCACCCATCATCTAGGAGGTGAGGAGCGCCTCTGCCCGGCCACCCATCTGGGAGATGTGAGCGCCTCTGCCCGACTGCCAGGTCTGGGAAGTGAAGGATCGCCTCTGCCATCCCGTCTGGGAAGTGAGAGGCTGCGTCTCTGCTTTCGGCCGTCGCGTCTGGGAGGCGGTCGCCTCTGCCCGGCCACCCCTGCGCCTGGGGTGAGGCGCCTCAGCCCGGCTGCCCCTCCGGGAAGAAGTGAGGAGCACCTCTGCCTGGCCGCCCGTCAGGAAGAGTGGGAGCACCTCACTGCCGGATGCCCCCCTCCGATGAAAGTGCGACGTTTTTACTCTACCGGTGCCCGTCTGGGAGGTGAAAGCCTCTGCCCCGAATACACCATTTGGGAGGTGAGGCGCCTCTGCAGCGCCGATCTGAGGAGTGGGGAGCACCTCTGCGATCCTGTCGTCTGGGAGGTGGGAGAGCCTCTGCCCGACCACCCAGCCATTATGGGGAGGTGAGAGCTCCCCTCTGCCCGTGCAGTCAAACCTGCAGAGAGAGGGTGAGGCGCCTCTGCCGACGCCCCATCTGGGAGGCAGGGCTCTCCGCCCGTTAGCCCCATCTAGGCAGAGTGATGGCGCCTCTGGGGCCGCCCCATCCGGAAGTGGGGCCACTCTGCTGGCTGCCCGTCTGGGAAGTGAGGAGCGCCTCTGACCGGCAGCCCCGTCTGGGGAAGAAGTGTGGAGCTCCTCTGCCCAGCCGCCCCATCCGGGAAGAATTGAGGAGCGCCTCTGCCTGTACACCTCGTCCGGGATGAAGTGAGGAGCACATCTGCCCGGACGCCCCATGCGGGAAGAAGTGAGGAGAGCCTCTGCCCGGCTGCCCAGTCAGGGATGAAGTGAGGAGCGCCTCTGCTTGGCCACTATCCTTGAAGAGCCTCTGCCCATCCGCCCCGTATGGAGGTGAGGCACGCCTCTGCCACGGTTTACCACCGTCTGGGGAAGTGAGGGCTTCTGCAACCACTGGCGATCAGGGTGAGGGCTCCTCTGCCCGGCCACCCACATCATGGGAATGAGGTGTGCCTCATGGCCCCCATCATCTGGGGATGGGAGGCGCCTCTGCCCGGCCGCCTCGTCTGGGAGGAATTGAGGAGGCGCCTCTGCCGACCACCTGTCATCTGGAAATGAGGAGCCCGTTTGCCCGGCCACCCTTCGTCTCTTGAGGGTGAGGAGCGCCTCTGCTGAGGCGTCCGGGGAGTAGGGAGGCGGCCTCTGCCTGCGGCCCGTCCGGAAAGTGAGAGCGCCTCTGCCCAGCACCCATTGTCTGGGTGGTGAGGGAGCCACCCTCTGCAGCCACCCCGTGTCTGGGAGTAAGGGCGCCTCTGCCGACACCCGTCTGTGGGAGGTAGAGACATCTCTGCCGGGGAACCCGTAGGTCTGGCCAAGTAGAGGCGCCTCTTTCCAGGCCACCCACATGATCTCTGGGAGTGGGGCCTCTGCGGCAACCGTTGGGAGGAGGTGAGGCAGCCCTCTGCCACGGCCACCCGTCTGGGGAAGAAGTGGGGAGCGCCTCTGCCAGGCCGCCACGTCTGGGAGTGGGGCGCCTCAGCCGATCGCCCAGATCTGGGAAGTGATGGCGCCTCTGCCCGGCCACCCACATCCGGGAAGGGGTGAGGGGAGCGAGCTCTGCCCGGTTGCCCGTCTGTTAAGTGAGGAGTGCCTCTGACTGGCCGCCCCTTCTGTAGGTGAGGATCGGCTCTGCCCGGACCACCCCACCCTCTGGGGAAGTGAGGGCCTTGGCTGCTTAGCCGCCCAGCGTCTGGGAGGTGAGGCGCCTCTGCCCGGCCACCCATGGAGTCTGGGAGGTGAGCGCCTCTGCCAGACACCCATCATCTGGGATTTGAGGGAGGCGCCTGTGCCCGGCCACCCACGTCGTCTGGGTGGTGAGGGGCACCTCTGCCCAGCCACCCATCGTCTGGGGTGAGAACTCGACCTTGTTTGGGAGTAGGGGAGGCGCTCGCCCGACCCTGTCTGGGAAGTGAGGGTAGCCTCTATGACCCGCCTTCATGGGAGTTGAGGAGCGCCTCAGCCCGGCTGCCCCATCCGGGAAGATAGAGGAGCATCTGTTGGCCGCCCGTCCCGGAAGAAGTGGGAAGGCCTCTGCCAGGATGCCCCATCCATGAAAGAAGTGGGCGCCTCTGCGGGTGCCTTTATCTAAGGAGGTGAGGCGCTTCTGCTGGACACCCACCATCTGGGAGATTGAGGCGCCTCAGCCGGCCCCATCTGGGGTGAGAGCCTCTGTATCACCATGCGTTTGGGAAGTAGGAGCATCCTGCCCGGCCACTTATCTCGATCTAGGAGGTGAGGAGCGCCTCTGCCCGGACCATCCGATGCATGGGGAGTTGAGGAGCGGCTGTGCCTGGCCGCCCCAGCGGGGAGGAGGTGGGGAGCGCCTCTGCCCAGACGCCCCGTCTGGGAAAAGGGTGAGGCGCCTCTGCCCCGGCCTTTGATCTGGGAGTGAGCGCCCCGCCCCCCCCACCACCCGTCTGGGAAGTGAGGAGAGCCTCTGCTTACGGCCACCCATGCGTCTGGGATGTGGCATCTCTGCCCGGCCGCCCCGTTTTATTGAAGTGGGAGGCGCCTCTGCCAGGCAACCATCATCTGGGAGAGTAGGAGGCTGACCTGTTAGTCTGGAGGCAGGAGCGCCTCTGTCTGACCACGTCGTCTGGGAAGTGAGAAGCACCTCTGCTCGGCCACCCACCGTCAGGGAAGTGAGGAGCGCCTCTGCCCGGCCATCTGTCACAGATGAGGAGCACTCCTGCCCGACTCACCATCGTCCAGGGGAGGTGGGTTGGGCTCTGCCCGGCCGCCCGTCCAGGGGAAGAAGGGAGGGGCCCTGCCCGCGCCCGTCTGGGCGGTGAGAAGCGCCTCGGCCAGGACACCCACCCTCTGGGAAGTGAGGAGCGCCTCTGCCGGCCGCCCCGTCTGGGAGGTGAGGAGCGCCTCTGCCTGGCCACCAGGTCTGGAGGTTTGGGGCCTCTGCCGGTCACAAGTCTGGGGAAGTGAGGCGCCTCTGGGCGCCCATCTGGGAGTGAGGGAGCACCTCTGCCCGGCCACCCATGCAGTCTGGGAGTGGGAGGGCCTCTCTTGTGACCCCACCCACCGTCTGGGAAATGGGGAGCGCCTCTGCCCAGCCACACCCCAAATCTGGGAGATGAGGAGCACCTCTGCCGGGCCACATCGTCTGGGAGGTGAGGCGCCTCTGCCCCAACCACCAGCAGTCTGGGGGGGGGGGGGGAGGTGAGGCGCCTCTGCCAGGCCACCCATGGATCTAGGGGAGCTGAGGCCTCTGCTTGCCAGCCGCCCCATCTGAAGTCAGGAGCCCCCTCTGCCCACCTTGTCCAGTCACAGAGTGAGGGCCTCGGCATGGTGGCCCGTCTGAGTAGAGCACCTCTACCCGTACCATGCAGCCTGGGAGGTGAGGAGCTGCCTGTGCCAGCCCCCCATCTGGGAGAAGTGAGGGAGCCTCACTTGTGCCCCATCTGTGAGAGAAAGTGAGGAGCCTCTGCCCCGGCCTTGGGTTGGGAGGTGAGGCATACTCTGCCCAGCTACCCACAGATCTGGGAAGTGAGGCCTCTGCCCAGCCACCCATCATCTGCAGGGAGAGTGAGGGCTCTGCTTGACACCCCATCGTGTGGGAGTGAGGACATTCTCATCCCAGGCCACCCATCGTCTGGGAGGTGAGGGCGCCCCTGCAGGCCACTTGTCGTCCGGGGCGTGAAAGGCAGCCTCTGCCCACGGCAGCCAGTCTGGGGAGGAGGCAGGGAGGGCCTCTGCCCGACCCTCCCATCTGGGAAGGGTGAGGCGCCTCTGCCCAGGCAGCCAGTCACATGATGAAGTGAGGCCTTCGTGCCACTTCCCTTGGTGGTGAGGGCATTTCTTTGGTGGTCAGGAAGAGTGAGGAGAACCATGCCAGGCAGCCCGTCCAGGAGGTGATAAATTGAGGCGTCCTACTGGCCCAGATCCGGGAAGAGTGAGGAGCGCCTCTGCCAGCCCGCCCCGTCTGGGAGGTGAGGCCTCTGCCCGGTTCCTGGATCTGGGAGGTAGGAGCACTTCTGCCCGGCTGCCCGAGCTGGAGATGAAGCGCCTCTGTGACCACCCATGCGTCCCGGGGGAGGCGGGGCGCCTCGCGGCCACCCACATCGTCTGGGAGGTGGGGAACTGCCTCTGCCCGGCCACTGGTGTCTGGGAGGCAGGGAGAAACTCTGCAGACAGCCCCCATGCGTCAGGGGAGGCTGAGGGAGGCCTCTGCCCTGCACCCATCATCTAGGAGTGAGGAAGCCTCTACTGACCACCCATGGTCTCAGGAGTGAGGGAGGCGCCTCTGCCCCTCAGCCATCCCTGTGGGAGGTGGGGAGGGCCTCTGCTTGACACACCCCGTCTGGGAAGGAGTGAGGAGCGCCTCTGCCCGGCCACCGGTCTGGGAAGAGAAGTGGGGCCTCTGCTGGCCATCTTGTCTGGGAGTGAGGGCGCCTCTGCCCAGGCCACCATAGATCTGGAGGGTGAGGAGCGCCTCTGCCCGGCCATTCTGTCTGGGGAAAGGGAGGCTGTGGCCCCATCTGGGAGAGATCAGGATCCCCTCTGCCTGCCATCCGTCTGGGTTCTTGAGGGGAACACCTGGGCATGGTCAGCCCGTGGGTGGTGGCACCTCTACTACGACCACCCTTCGCCCTGGGAGGTGGGGGCGTATGTGCCCGACCTCCCCATCTGGAGTAAGTGTGGGGGGGTACTCTGCCCAGCCACTTGAGTGTAATGAGAGAAAGAAGTGAGGGCGCCTCACGCCTGCCGCCCCCCCATTTGGGAAGTGAGGAGCTCTCTGCCCGACACCCGCGTCACAGGAAGTGAGGGGGGGCCTCTGCCCTTCCCACCCACCCATTATAGGAGGTGGGGAGAGCCTCTGCCCGGCCACCCATCATCTGGGAAGTGAGGAGCCTGCCCGGCCACTATCGTCTGGGATGTGGGACATTCTCTGTCCGGCCACCCTGCGTCTGGGAAGTGGGGCGCCTCTGCCAGCCACCCATCTCCGAGTGAGGCGCCTCTGCCCGGCCACCCATCCTCGGGAAGTGAGGCTAGCCTCTGCCCAGCATAACTAGATCTGTATTGAAGTGAGGGAGTGCCTCTGCCAGACGCTCGTCTGTGATGAAGTGAGGAGCGCCTCTGCCGTGCCGCCCCATATGGTAAGTGAGGAGCGTCTCTGACTGGGCCCGATCAGGAAGAGAGTGAGGGCGCCTCTCCCGGCAGCCCGTCCGGAAGAGTGGGCGCCTTTGCCCGAGCCGCCCATCCGGGAAGAACTGAGGACAGGCCTCTCCCCGTGCCCGATCCGGGAAGAGAGTGAGGCGCCTTTGCCCGGCGCCATCCGGGCAGTGAGGTGCCCTGCCCTGCATGCGTCTGGGTGGGGCTCTCTGCCGGACACCCATCGTCTGGGAAGTGAGGCTCCTCTGCCCGACTCATCCCACGTTTAGAGTGAGGCTGCGCCTCTGCCCGGCTGCCCCGTCTGGGAAGTGAGGAGCACCTCTGGCCGGCTGCCACATCTTGGAGGTGGACACACTGCGGAGCAGTCACGTCTGGGGAGGTTGAAGGCGCCTCGCGGCAGCCCCATCCGGGAAAGAAGTGAGAGCACTGCCCAGCTGCAGTCGGGAAAAGGGAGGCGCCCCTGCCCAGCAACCCCGTCTGGGAGGTGAGGAGTGCTGCCCGGCCACCCATTGTCTGGGAGGTGAGGCACCTCTGCCCAGCCACCCATTGTCTGGGAGGTGAGGCTCCTCTGCCAGCCCTTGTCTGGGGGGGAGGTGGTGCCTCTGCCCGTACCCATCATCTGGGAGGTGAGGCGCCTCTGCTGCGGCCACCCAATAATCTGAGAGTGAGGAGCACCCATGCCCAGCCTCCCGTCTGGGAGGTGAGCGCCTCTGCCACAATACACCCATGCGTCTCTGGGAGGTGAGGAGCGCCTTTGACTGCCCGATCCGGAAGAGGAGTGAGGGCGTCTCTGCTTAGCCGCCCCTTCTGGGAGGTGAGATCGCATCTGCCCAGGACACCCACCCCCCTGGAGGTGGAGAGACACCATGCCAGCCACTCCCATCTGGGGTGAGGGGCGCCTCTACCTGGCCACCCCATCTTCTGGGGTGGGGGCGCCTCTGTAGGCACCAGCCTGGGGGGGAGGTGGGCCTGTGCCCGGCCCGTATTTAAGGGAGGGGTGGGAGGCCTCTGCCCAGCCGTCTGGGAAGAGTGAGGAGCACCTCTGCCCAGGTAAGCCCTGTGTCTGGGAGGTGAAAGGCACCCTTGACTACCCACCGTCTGGGGAGTGAGGCGCTCTGCCCAGCCACCACCATCAGGAGGTGAGGAGAGCCTCACCTTAGGCCACTTGCTCGTCCCAGAGGAGTGGGGTCGCCCCTCTGCCCGGCGCCCGTCCACAGGAGGTGAGGGAGCACCTCTGCCCGGCCACCCATCATCTTGGAGCTGAGACGCGCCTCTGCCCGACACCCATTGTCTGGGAGGTGAGGCGCCTCTGCACGGCCACAAACATCTGGGAGGTGAGGGAGGCGCCTCTGGCCACCATCATTATGGGATGTGAGCAGCCTCTGCTAACCTTGTATCTGGGAGGTGAGGCCTCCCTGACTGTGCCATTAGTCTGGGGAGTTTGGGAGGGTCCTAAGTTTGCACATCCTGGGAGTGAGGATGCGCCTCTGCCCTGCCATCCCGTCTGGGAGGCAGGGATGCAGCCTCTACTTGGCCGCCCGTCTGGGAAGTGAGGTCGCCTCTTTGACCACCCATTGTCAGGGTGAGGCGACTCTGCTCGGCCACTGTCTGGGAGGTGAGGGTATCTCTGCCCAGCCACCCATTGTCTGGGATGAGGGAGGCGCCTCTGCCCGGCAGCCCGTCTAGAAGGTGAGGTGCGCGCCTCTGCCCACGGCCATCCCGTCTGGGGAAGTGAAGAAGCGCCTCTGCCTGGCCACCCATCGTCTGGGAAATGAGAAGCGCCTCTGCCCGGCCCCCATGCGACTGGGAGGTGAGGAGCGCCTCACCCGACCACCATTGTCTGGGAGGTGAGGAGGCGCCCTCTGCCTAGCCACCCATGCGTCTGGGGAGGTGGGAGCGCCTCTGCCTGGCCACCCCGTCTGGGAAGTGCGGAGCGCCTCTGCCCGGCTGCCCAGTCTGGAAAGTGAGGATAACCTCTGCCTGCCATCCCGTCTGGGGGTGGTGTCTCTGCTGGGCGTCTGGGGAAGTGGGATGCAGCCTCTGCCCGGCCACCCACCGCCTGGGAGGTGAGGAGCGCCTCAGCCCAGCTGCCCCATCCGGAAAGAAGTGTGGAGTGCATCTGCCTGGCCACCCCACCTGGGAGGAAGTGAGGAGCGCCTCTGCCCGGCTGCCCCATCCGGGAAAAAGTGAGGAGCGCCTCTGCCCAGTACCCGATCCAGAGGAAAGTGAAGACACCTCTACTGATGCCCCATCCATGAGACATGAGGCAGCCTCTGCCTGGGTTGCCCCATCTGGGGGAGGTGAGGTGCTGCCCAGACACCCACCATCTGGAAGTGAGGGGCGCCTCAGCCGGCCATGCCGTCTGGGGAGGGTGGGGCGCCTGCCCGGCCACCCATTGTCTGGGAAGTGAGGAACCCCTCTGCCCAGCCACCCATCGCCTGGGGAGGTGAGGAGAACCTCTGCCCGGCTGCCCCATCCAGGGGAAAGAAGTGAGGCGCCTCTGGCAGCCCGTCGAGAGAGTGAGGAGCACCTCTGCCGGATGCCCCATCCATGAAGACGTGAGGAGCGCCTCTGCCTGGGTGCCCCATCTGGGAGGTGAGGAGCGCTTCTGCCCGGACACCCACCATCTGGAAAGTGAGGAGTGCCTCAGCCCGGCCGCCCCATCTGGGAGGTGAGGAGCGCCTCTGCCCGGCCACCTTATTTTCTGGGAGGTGAGCCTCTGCCCGCCCACCACAGTCTGGGGTGGGAAGCCTCTGCCGGCTGCCCGTCTGGAAGAAGTGAGGCCAGCCTCTGCCCAGTGACCCATTCTGGGAGGTGAAAGATTGCCTCTGCCCACATTACTGCCACCATCCGGAGGTAATTTCGCCTCTGCCCGAGCAGCCCACGTCTGGGAGGTGGATACTCTGCCCGGCCACCATCTTCTGGGAGGTAGGGGAGGCGCCTCTGCCAGCCCACCCATGCGTCTGGGTGGTGAGGAGCCTCTCTGCCCGACTCACCATGGTCTGCCAGGGAGGTGAGGAGCACTTACTCTGCCTGGCCACCAGCATCATCTGGGGAGGTGGAGGGCCTCTGCCCTGCCATCCATGGAGTCTGGGAAGTGAGGAGTGCCTCTGCTGACCGCCTGGGTCTGGGAGGTGAGGAGCCGCCTCGCCCGGCCACCCTTCGCCCTCAGAGGTGAGGCGCCTCTGCCCGGCCGCCCCATCTGGGAAGAAGGGAGGGCGCCCCCTGCCAAACACGCCCCATCTGGGAGATGAGGGCGCCTATGCCCCGGACACCCACCGTCTGGGAAGTGAGGAGGCATACTGCCCGGCCGCCCCGTCTGGGGTGAGGCGCCTCTGCCCGACCACCCATCGTCACCAGGGAAGTGAGGGCGCCTGCCCGCCACCCATACCGTCTGGGTGTGAGGGGCGCTCTCTGGCGACCACCCATCGTCTGGGAGGTGAGAACTTTTGTCGGCCTGGCCAACCATCTGGGATGTGAACACCTCTGCCGACTTCAGTCTGGGGAGTAAGGTGCCTTCTGCCCGACCCATCCCGTCTGGGGAGGTGAGGAAGCGCCTTTGCCGGCCGCCCCGTCTGGGAAGTGATGCGCGCCACTGCCGGGCCACCCATCGCCTGGGAGTTGAGGAGCGCCTCTGCCCGGCACCGCCCCATCAGGGGAAAGAGTGAGGGCGCCTCTGCCGGTGCCCATCCATGAAGAAATTGAGGCGCTTCTGCCCTGCCGCCCCGTCTGGGAGGTGGTTAGCACCTCTGCCAGGCCACCCATCGTCTGGGAAGTGAGGAGCTCCTCTGTCCGGCCGCCCCGTTTGGGAAGTGAAGAGCGCCTCTGCCCGGCTGCCCCGTCTGGAGAAGTGAGGAGCGCCTCTGCCCAGCCGCCCCATCTGGGAGGTGAGAATCACCCCTCTGCCTGGCCACCGTCTGGGGAAGTAGGGGAGCACCACTGCCCGTCCTTACGTCTGGGAGGTGAGGAGCTCTGCCGGCCACCCATCGTCTGGGAAGTGAGGGCGCCTCTGCCCGGCCACCCCGCCGTCTGGGATGTGAGGGCGCCTCTGCCCGGCCGCATGCGTCTGGGAGGTGAGGCGCCTCGGCCCGACCACCGTACAGGATGAGGGGC
This sequence comes from Hoolock leuconedys, assembly GCA_023748175.1. Taxonomy (NCBI): domain Eukaryota; kingdom Metazoa; phylum Chordata; class Mammalia; order Primates; family Hylobatidae; genus Hoolock; species Hoolock leuconedys. The sequence goes on from JAKGGE010001178.1 coordinate 29,692, forward strand.
GCCCTCTGCCTGGCACGCCCGAGGTCACAGGGAACTGAGGATGCGCCTCTTTCCGAGGGCTATCCCATCATTGTGATAATTTAGCAACTCTCTTGATGTTGTTGCCATTTTTTGACAGGAAGAGGGATGCATATTTACATGTATGTTGAGGTGGGAGAGGGAGAGACATGGAAGTGACTAGAAAATACTCTCCAGCTTGCAGTGAGAACAGATCGGCGCCCACTGCACACTCCAGCCCTGGGCGACAAATGAGACTCTGTCTCAAAAAAAAAAAAAAGAAAAAAAAAGAAAAATACTCTCCACCCTGTTTAAAGGTTAAAAGACTGTTTTGGGATTGTGATGTTCACTGCTCCCACATGAGTTTTGTTACACCAATTTTACCTGTTTTAGTTGTAAAACATCACTGGTATGTGACTGAGGCTCAGTGGGGCATTTGAGAGCAAAACACTGGATTATTTAGTTTGAAGAACAAAGGCTTTAGAGCCCAAATAGATCT
>JAKGGE010000252.1:0-13011 GCA_023748175.1 Hoolock leuconedys
TAGCCTAGTAAGAATAGTTTGTCAAACATCTAGTAAATGGCAGAGTCTGGGTTCTTTCCAGTTTCTCTCACCTGTAAATAAAGCTAAAAGCCCTCATTTTTAAAAGACAAATATATATGCAAAAATCATCTAAAAAGAAAGGACAGCTTCCAGATTAAATGTGGTTTATGCACTTCAGCTAGTAAATGTCCTAAGTGTACTTAATAATTAAGGGAATAATAATTAACTCTATAGTGGAAAAATGCCATAGAGATCTTGAGCCAAGTGAATAAAATTGTTATCAACTGTACTGGGACACATTTTTATCATGTGCTGATGCACACAGGACACAACATCACTGCTGGGGTATTTCTCTCCTTCCAGTAAAGTAAATTGTAACTATACATATTTTATGAGACAAAATTCTCTCTTTGTCACCCAGGCTGGAGTGCAATGGTGCGATCTTGGCTCACTGCAACCTCTGCCTCCTGGGTTCAAGCGATTCTCCTGCCTCAGCCCCTGAGTAGCTGGGATTACAGGTACGTGCTACCATGCCAGGCTAATTTTTGTATTTTTTTTTAGCAGAGACAAGGTTTCACCATGTTAGCCAGGCTGGTCTCGAACTCCTGACCTCATGTGATCCAGCTGCCCCGGCCTCCCAAAGTGCTGGGATTACAAGCATGAGCCATCGCACCTGGCCTAAACTTAATTATATAAAAAAAAATCAGTTTTCTGCAAAGTTGAAGATACAGATAACTTCCCTGGCTGTAATTTTTAATAGTAATTTTAAGTAGTTTTTCCTTAGCACCCTGGAGAGCAAGTATCTCCTAATAGTTTTCAGAACTTTCTGGGTAATAAATCCCATCCTGTTTAAATGAGCGTTACCCTGTTCTGCATGGAACTAATAGAGCACACAGATGAAACCTCAACATGACATGTTTCACTTTTCACTAATACCAAAGACAACTGTGTTTCCCCAAAGAAATCTTGAGTATCCACACCTTCTCATGTTCAACAGCTACAATAGGAATATTTTAAATATTGCAGGTCATAAATTTGCGGTGAGAGTTCTGCATTGCATACAAGAACCCAAGATGAAGAGAATGTATAGAAGGCTATGGTATACAGAAAAAAAATATTTTTTTCAGAACCCCTTGACTATCATAAAAATAAAAAATAATTGAAACAAACTCATTAGGGATAACAACACAAGTAGAGAAGTAAAAATTTGCAAGTTCCAAACACATGGCATTCCAAAAGGCAGAATGGACACTGCCTGTTTTTTTTGTTTTTTTTTTCCTTTTGAGACACTCTATCACCCAGGCTGGAGTGCAGTGGTGCAATCTCAGCTCACTGCAACCTCTGCCTCCTGGGTTCAAGCGATTCTCCTGCCTCAGCCCCTGAGTAGCTGGGATTACAGGTACGGCTACCATGCCAGGCTAATTTTTGTATTTTTTTTTAGCAGAGACAAGGTTTCACCATGTTAGCCAGGCTGGTCTCGAACTCCTGACCTCATGTGATCCAGCTGCCCCGGCCTCCCAAAGTGCTGGGATTACAAGCATGAGCCATCGCACCTGGCCTAAACTTAATTATATAAAAAAAAATCAGTTTTCTGCAAAGTTGAAGATACAGATAACTTCCCTGGCTGTAATTTTTAATAGTAATTTTAAGTAGTTTTTCCTTAGCACCCTGGAGAGCAAGTATCTCCTAATAGTTTTCAGAACTTTCTGGGTAATAAATCCCATCCTGTTTAAATGAGCGTTACCCTGTTCTGCATGGAACTAATAGAGCACACAGATGAAACCTCAACATGACATGTTTCACTTTTCACTAATACCAAAGACAACTGTGTTTCCCCAAAGAAATCTTGAGTATCCACACCTTCTCATGTTCAACAGCTACAATAGGAATATTTTAAATATTGCAGGTCATAAATTTGCGGTGAGAGTTCTGCATTGCATACAAGAACCCAAGATGAAGAGAATGTATAGAAGGCTATGGTATACAGAAAAAAAATATTTTTTTCAGAACCCCTTGACTATCATAAAAATAAAAAATAATTGAAACAAACTCATTAGGGATAACAACACAAGTAGAGAAGTAAAAATTTGCAAGTTCCAAACACATGGCATTCCAAAAGGCAGAATGGACACTGCCTGTTTTTTTTGTTTTTTTTTTTCTTTTGAGACACTCTATCACCCAGGCTGGAGTGCAGTGGTGCAATCTCAGCTCACTGCAACCTCCACCTCTTGGGTTCAAGTGATTCTACTGCCTCAGCCTCCTGAGTAGCTGAGACTACAGGTGCATGCTACCACTCTCAGCTAATTTTTCTATTTTTAATAGAGACGGACTTTCGCCACGTTGGTCAGGCTGATCAGGCTGGTCTTGAACTCCAGACCTCATGATCTGCCCGCCTCCCTAAGTGCTCGGATTACAGGCGTGAGCCACCGCACCCGGCCTGAACACTGCTCTTGATCTGAGACATGCTCACCGGAGAAAAAGTGATTTTTTTCTCTTCCTCCTCTTTCCCTGAAATGTATAATCAGATAAGATGCTCTGGACATATAAAACCTGCATCTTGAGAATATGCCTTTAAAGCACAACCTATTCACCTGCCACCACCACACACACCCACAGGCAGAAAGACCGAGACTTGCAGAAAACATTCACCCATTTTTGTTGTTTATAACTGAAAAGATTTCAGAGCAATGACAGAACAACGAGCTTCTCCATAACTATTAAAATGTAAGTTTCTTTGTCCCTGCCCTCCCCTGTCAGACATCAGCAATTTTCTTTACAGTAATGGGAGCATGAACCGCACTGACCTCTTCCTACCAAACTGAAACAGGGCAGGCAGTGCAGCCTTCCTTTGATGCAAAGGTTGAACTAAACTCTCCTGAATGTATCTTGAACCCCTCAAGTTTATAAATCATTTGGTAATCTTGGCCCCGCTCTATGCAATGTGCTTCTGCAGGATCCAAAAGGGTCCAGGAATGGGCTTTTCCAACAAGTCCCCTGTAAATGCTGATTGTGCTTTCCCAGACACATTATTAGCATTAGCAAGTGAAAGCAGGCACAGCAGAGTCCCTTACACACACCACATTTGTCACAATACTAATACTTCTGCTACAAATAAAGACAACTAATCTCCATCCTGAGATATTATATTTTTTGTTGGCTTTTTTAAGTTTACAGGGACAACAGAAGACAGCAATGTCTGAGTAAACCTGCACTTGGGAAACCTGTACACATGTACTAATAAAATGTTTATTAAGCAGGTACTGTGTGCTCAGGAGCATGTCACAGAACTCTGTGCTGGGAATAACACATTTTGTGATTTAATTTTCATAGCACCCTGGGAGTTGGTACAAAGTGTTGAATAATTTTTAGCATTTAGATTAAGAGCACAGCATTTTCATTTCTTCTTATGTTATCATTAATTTTAAAAAGAAAATGTATAGAATAATAATTCAATACAAAAAAACATGTGAAATGATACAATTATGTAAAAATTGAATAATCAGCTTCCAAATGGCTATTTTGTAAATAATGAAATTAAGCCAGAAATTAAAAAATTTTTGAAACTAATTAGACCTGAAATACAACATACCAGAATCTCTGGGTCACAGCAAAGGCAGTGTTAAGAACAAAATGTGTATCACTATACATCCACATCAAAAAGTTAGAAAGATCTCAATGTAAAAATCTAATGTTAGAATTAAAAGAACTACAAAAGTAAGAGCAAACCAACTTCAAAGATCACAAAAGACCAGAAATAACCAAAATCGGAGCTGAAATGAAGAAGGTTGAAACATAAATATTTATAAATAAATAACTATTTAATTATAAATAGTTAAATAATTTTAATTATAGTTAAATAACTGTTTAAATAGTTAAAGAACTATTTATAAATAACTATAAAAAGTTCAATAGGCCGGGCACAGTGGCTCTTACCTTTAATCCCAGCACTTTGGGAGGCCGAGGTGGGCGGATCACAAGGCCAGGAGTTCCAGGCCAGCCTGGCCAACATGGTGAAACCCCGCCTCTAGTAAAAATACAAAAATTAACTGGGTCTAGTGGCGGGCTCCTATAATCCCAGCTACTCAGGAGGCTGAGGCAAAAGAATCGCTTGAATCTGGAAGGCGGAGGTTGCAGTGAGCCGAGATCATGCCACTGCACTCCAGTCTGGACGAAAAGAGTGAAACTCCATGTCAGAGAAAAAAAAAGAAAAAAAAAAGTTCAACAAAACCAGAAGTTGATTCTGGTGAAAGATAAAACACTACACTAATGAAGAAAAAAGAAATAATTCAAATAAACACAGTCAGAAATCAGAGGTTTGTGAGGTTGTGAAGAAAGGGAATGCTTATATGCTGCTGGTGAGAGTACAAATTTGTTTAAACATTGAGAAAAGCAGTTTGACAATTTTTCAAAAACCTGGTAACAGAATTACCATTTAACCCAGCAACCCCACAATTGGGAATATACCCAGTGAATCTAAATTATTCTACCATGAAGACACATGCACACATATTTTCATTACAGCACTATTCACAATAGCAAAAACCAGAAATAAATCTGTATGTCTTCAATGGTAGACTGAATAAAGAAATTGTGGTATGTAAACAGCATGAAATATGATGCAGTTATAAGAAAGAACAACATCATGTCATTTGCAGCAACATGGGTGGAGCTGAAGACTGTTATTTTTAGAAAACCAGTGCAGGAACAGAAAATCAAATACTGTATGTTTTCCACTTATAGATGGGAGCAGAAATAATGAGAACACATGGACAAAGATAAAGAGAACAACAAACATTGAGTCCTTATTCAGGGTGGAGGGTTGGAGGATGAAGAAAATCAGAAAACAAATCTGTTGGGTACTATGCCTACTACCTGAGTGATAAAAATAATCTGTACACAAAAACTTCATGATATGATTTTACCTATATAACAAACCTGCACATGTACTCCTGAACCTAAAATAAAAGGTAAAAGAAAAAAAAAATGTGGCTAGGCGCAGTGGCTCATGCCTGCAATCCCAGCACTTTGGGAGGCCGAGGTGGGCGGATCACAAGGCCAGGAGTTCCAGGCCAGCCTGGCCAACATGGTGAAACCCCGCCTCTAGTAAAAATACAAAAATTAACTGGGTCTAGTGGCGGGCTCCTATAATCCCAGCTACTCAGGAGGCTGAGGCAAAAGAATCGCTTGAATCTGGAAGGCGGAGGTTGCAGTGAGCCGAGATCATGCCACTGCACTCCAGTCTGGACGAAAAGAGTGAAACTCCATGTCAGAGAAAAAAAAGAAAAAAAAAAGTTCAACAAAACCAGAAGTTGATTCTGGTGAAAGATAAAACACTACACTAATGAAGAAAAAAGAAATAATTCAAATAAACACAGTCAGAAATCAGAGGTTTGTGAGGTTGTGAAGAAAGGGAATGCTTATATGCTGCTGGTGAGAGTACAAATTTGTTTAAACATTGAGAAAAGCAGTTTGACAATTTTTTCAAAAACCTGGTAACAGAATTACCATTTAACCCAGCAACCCCACAATTGGGAATATACCCAGTGAATCTAAATTATTCTACCATGAAGACACATGCACACATATTTTCATTACAGCACTATTCACAATAGCAAAACCAGAAATAAATCTGTATGTCTTCAATGGTAGACTGAATAAGAAATTGTGGTATGTAAACAGCATGAAATATGATGCAGTCATAAGAAAAGAACAACATCATGTCATTTGCAGCAACATGGGTGGAGCTGAAGACTGTTATTTTTAGAAAACCAGTGCAGGAACAGAAAATCAAATACTGTATGTTTTCACTTATAGATGGGAGCGAAATAATGAGAACACATGGACAAAGATAAGAGAACAACAAACATTGAGTCCTTATTCAGGGTGGAGGGTTGGAGGATGAAGAAAATCAGAAAACAAATCTGTTGGGTACTATGCCTACTACCTGAGTGATAAAATAATCTGTACACAAAAACTTCATGATATGATTTTACTTATATAACAAACCTGCACATGTACTCCTGAACCTAAAATAAAAGGTAAAAGAAAAAAATGTGGCTAGGCGCAGTGGCTCATGCCTGCAATCCCAGCACTTTGGGAGGCCAAGGCAGGCAGATCACCTGAGGCCAGGAGTTCGAGACCAGCCTGGCTAACACAGTGAAACCCTGTCTCTATTAAAAATACAAAAATTAGCTGGGTGTGGTGGCACACACCTGTAATCCTAGCTACTCAAGAGGCTGAGGCAGGAGAATCACTTGAACCCGGGAGGCAGAAGTTGCAGTGAGCCGAGATCATGCCACTGCACTCCAGTCTGGACGAAAAGAGTGAAACTCCATGTCAGAGAAAAAAAAAGAAAAAAAAAAGTTCAACAAAACCAGAAGTTGATTCTGGTGAAAGATAAAACACTACACTAATGAAGAAAAAAGAAATAATTCAAATAAACACAGTCAGAAATCAGAGGTTTGTGAGGTTGTGAAGAAAGGGAATGCTTATATGCTGCTGGTGAGAGTACAAATTTGTTTAAACATTGAGAAAAGCAGTTTGACAATTTTTCAAAAACCTGGTAACAGAATTACCATTTAACCCAGCAACCCCACAATTGGGAATATACCCAGTGAATCTAAATTATTCTACCATGAAGACACATGCACACATATTTTCATTACAGCACTATTCACAATAGCAAAAACCAGAAATAAATCTGTATGTCTTCAATGGTAGACTGAATAAAGAAATTGTGGTATGTAAACAGCATGAAATATGATGCAGTTATAAGAAAGAACAACATCATGTCATTTGCAGCAACATGGGTGGAGCTGAAGACTGTTATTTTTAGAAAACCAGTGCAGGAACAGAAAATCAAATACTGTATGTTTTCCACTTATAGATGGGAACGAAATAATGAGAACACATGGACAAAGATAAGAGAACAACAAACATTGAGTCCTTATTCAGGGTGGAGGGTTGGAGGATGAAGAAAATCAGAAAACAAATCTGTTGGGTACTATGCGTAGTACCTGAGTGATAACATAATCTGTACACAAAAACTTCATGATATGATTTTACCTATATAACAAACCTGCACATGTACTCCTGAACCTAAAATAAAAGTTAAAAAAAAAAAATGTGGCTAGGCGCAGTGGCTCATGCCTGCAATCCCAGCTACTCAGGAGGCTGAGGCAGGAGAATCACTTGAACCCGGGAGGCAGAAGTTGCAGTGAGCCGAGATCAGCACCACTGCACTCCAGTCTGGACGAAAAGAGTGAAACTCCATGTCAGAGAAAAAAAAAGAAAAAAAAAAGTTCAACAAAACCAGAAGTTGATTCTGGTGAAAGATAAAACACTACACTAATGAAGAAAAAAGAAATAATTCAAATAAACACAGTCAGAAATCAGAGGTTTGTGAGGTTGTGAAGAAAGGGAATGCTTATATGCTGCTGGTGAGAGTACAAATTTGTTTAAACATTGAGAAAAGCAGTTTGACAATTTTTCAAAAACCTGGTAACAGAATTACCATTTAACCCAGCAACCCCACAATTGGGAATATACCCAGTGAATCTAAATTATTCTACCATGAAGACACATGCACACATATTTTCATTACAGCACTATTCACAATAGCAAAAACCAGAAATAAATCTGTATGTCTTCAATGGTAGACTGAATAAAGAAATTGTGGTATGTAAACAGCATGAAATATGATGCAGTTATAAGAAAGAACAACATCATGTCATTTGCAGCAACATGGGTGGAGCTGAAGACTGTTATTTTTAGAAAACCAGTGCAGGAACAGAAAATCAAATACTGTATGTTTTCACTTATAGATGGGAGCGAAATAATGAGAACACATGGACAAAGATAAGAGAACAACAAACATTGAGTCCTTATTCAGGGTGGAGGGTTGGAGGATGAAGAAAATCAGAAAACAAATCTGTTGGGTACTATGCCTACTACCTGAGTGATAAAATAATCTGTACACAAAAACTTCATGATATGATTTTACTTATATAACAAACCTGCACATGTACTCCTGAACCTAAAATAAAAGGTAAAAGAAAAAAATGTGGCTAGGCGCAGTGGCTCATGCCTGCAATCCCAGCACTTTGGGAGGCCAAGGCAGGCAGATCACCTGAGGCCAGGAGTTCGAGACCAGCCTGGCTAACACAGTGAAACCCTGTCTCTATTAAAAATACAAAAATTAGCTGGGTGTGGTGGCACACACCTGTAATCCTAGCTACTCAAGAGGCTGAGGCAGGAGAATCACTTGAACCCGGGAGGCAGAAGTTGCAGTGAGCCGAGATCAGCACCACTGCACTCCAGCCTGGGCGACAGAGCAAGACTCGATCTCAAAATAAAAAAAAAAGTCACCAGTGGGAAAGGGTGCAAGGTAAGTGGTAGGACTGGTTTGTGCCACAGATGTGCTACAGACAGTGGTCCATGTGGGGCTATACTCTGATTTAGTCCAGTGTCCATGCAGGCAGATTAGACTATGATCAAGTGGTACAGACCCCTACATTGGTGGAGGAAACAGGTTGCTACTGCAGATTCAGTGTCTGGGGTTGGGGATATGCCAGGAAACTTGTAGGCACTTTGGTGGGATTTTGCCAAGAAACACTAAATGCAAAAGTGTTGTGGTGGAATTCTTGAGGGTGGTGCCTAGTCCCGGGAGGGGTGTGGATGCATCAATGTCTAGTGGGTTTGTCTGTGAATGCATGAGAATCATCTGGTGGCAGCTCTGAAAGGAGGTCTGTTACGACAATCCCTTTTCTCTAAGTTTTTGTCCCCTTTCACCCTGAGAGAGGACCTGGAATCACAGGACAATGTGCAGTGTGACAGCCTGTGTGCAGGAGAACAGAGACTCCCCTTACCAGACACCCAGAGTCCCCCTCCAGGCCAGGCCTCTGTAATATCTCTTTTCTGACACCAAATCTGTGGAGTTTGCTAAACAGCAAGCAATTCGTTTTTTTTTTGGAAATGCAGTCTCACTCTGTCGCCCAGGCTGGGGTGCAGTGGCACGATCTCGGCTCACTGCAACCTCCACCTCATGGGTTCAAGTAATTCTCCTGCTTGAGCTTCCTGAGTAGCTGGGATTACAGGCACCCATCACCACGCTTGGCTAATTTCTGTATTTTTAGTAGAGATGGGGTTTCACCATGTTGGCCAGGCTGGCACCATGCAAATTCTTAACACCAACTTGTTGTCGAACATTTCCATCCTGATACCACCCGGAGTCAGCACAGACCATAATTCAGAGCTCAGTCTCACCATATTGCCCTTACTGCACATACCTGTCACAAATCCCAGGGATCCATCTATGCTTCTCAGCTACTGTCTGTAAACTGGAGACTCCCATAATTTCCCTTAAGTTCAATAATTTGATAGAAATACTCACAGAACTGAGCTAAACCCTGTACTTATGTTAACCAGTTTACTATAAAACATGCAACCCAGAAGCCGGGCGTGGTGGCTCACGCCTGTAATCCCAGCACATCGGAGGCTGAGGCGGTGGATCATGAGGTCAGGAGTTCAAGACCAGCCTGGTCAAGATGGTGAAACCCCATCTCTACTAAAAATACAAAAATTAGCCGGGCATGGTGGTGGGTGCCTGTAATCCTAGCTACTCGGGAGGCTGAGGCAGGAGAATCTCTTGAACCTGGGAGGTGGAGGTTGTGGTGAGCCCATATTGTGCCACTGCACTCCAGCCTGGGTGACAGAGTGAGACTCCATCTCAGAAAACAAAAAACAAACAAACAAAAAAAAAACAAAAAAAACCATGCAACCCAGAAACAGTCAAATAGAAAAGAAAAGACATACAAAAAAAAGTTTGGGAAAGATGGGGCATATAGATAATCCTGGTAAATAGCTTGATTAATAAAATTCCCCAGCCAGGCGCGATGGCTCATGTCTGTACCAGCAGTTTGGGAGGCTGAGGCAGGTGGATCACCTGAAATCAGGAGTTTGAGACCAATCTGGCCAACATGGTGAAATTCCATCTTTACTAAAAATACAAAAAATAAGCCAGCTGCAGTGGTGGGCACCTGTAATCCCAGCTATTTGGGAGGCTGAGGCAGGAGAATTGCTTGAATCCAGGAGGTGGAGGTTGCAATGAGCTGAGATTGTGCCACTGCACTCCAGCCAGGGTGGCAGAGTGAGACTCTGTCTCTAAATAAATAAATAAATAAATAAATAAATAAAATTCTCCATCCTTTGTGGTCTTCACCAACAGCTTAAGAGAAACACTTTTTCCTATTATGACTTAGATGGTTTTGTATTTTCTTACTTATCACATAGCCAGATATAGACTAGAAATTTCCACCTCTTTCTTATAAAAGAATCAGCTAAATACTTTTCTTCAGTGGCCAAAATATTTTTTAATCAACTTTGCTTAAATTTTTCTCTTCTCCCAGGGCTCCTGACCTTTGAGTACCTTCAGTCTGAGCCAATATACAACCCCATTTTCTGTCTCTCCTTAAGAACATGCTGACTTCAGGGTAAAACATTCTCTGATCTAGAATCTAATTTTGCCCCCTTCTATCATACCATTCTTACTCCATCTTCTTTCTAAACTTGTTTGCTATTCTCTATGAAAGAAAGTCCTTGTCTGCCTATACGTTGATATCCTTAAAAAATCTTACAGTTGACACTTTTTTCTGTTGTTGGGATTCAGAATTTTTTTTTTTTTTTTTTTGAGAGGGAGTCTTGCTGTGTCACCCAGGCTGTAGTGCAGTGGCAGGATCTCGGCTCACTGCAAGCCCCGCCTTCTGGGTTCATGCCATTCTCCTGCCTCAGCCTCCCAAGTAGCTGGGACTATAGGTGCCTGCCACCACGCCTGGCTAATGCTTTTGTATTTTTAGTAGAGATGGGGTTTCACCGTGTTAGCTAGGATGGTCTCGATCTCCTGACCTTGTGATCCGCCCGCCTTGGCCTCCCAAAGTGCTGGCATTACAGGCATGCGCCACCGCTCCTGGCCAGGATTCAGAATTCTTACCTAAATCTGAATATCTGAATTTGTTTTATTTTACAAAGTCCAGAAACTGTCCCAAAACACCTTTATTTTCAGTAAGATCCTCCCAATTCCCATCCATTCTAACCCTAACTACATCGGCCTGTGGGTCCCCAGGTTTCCCTGGCTCTGTTGCTTATCTCAGTATAAAGGCTTCTTCTGTGGCTGGAGTGAGCAGGCTGGGACATCTGCAGGGAAGGCTCCCTAGAAAGAACTGACTAGGCCTTCAATAATCTCCTTTTGCAGGCTCCATATTGCTCTTAGCTTGGAGTCACAGGGCTCAGGCTTTAATTTTCAAGTCAGAGATGTTCACTTAGTTTTAGAAACTAAGTGGTGATAAATCCAGAAAAATTACTGAAATGCAGTATTTATAAAAGGGAAAAATTTTTAAGGTGCTTACATTTTATAGCTCAATAAGAAAAGCAAAAGTATCTATCTCTTTCAGACAATACACGTATCATTTACTTATTTCCATAAGAGGACATTCAGTAAACATTAGTAATATGAACAAACTTCTAGAAGGTGCCCAGTCCCATCTCATAAAGTTTAGCATAAAATTCAGAAATCAAGATAACAGGGCCAGGAGCAGTGGCTCACGCCTGTAATCCCAACAATTTGAGAGGCACAGGTGGGCAGACCACCTGAGGTCAGGAGTTTGAGACCAGCCTGGCCAACATGGCAAAACCCCATCTTTAATAAAAATACAAAAATTAGCCGGGCGTGGTGGTGGGTGTCTGTAATCCCAGCTACCCGGGAGGCTGAGGCAGGAGAATCGCTTGAACCCAGGAGGTGGAGGTTCCAATGAGCCAATATCACACCACTGCACTCTAGCCTGGGCGACAGAGACTCGGTCTCCAAAATAAAAATAAGATAACGGATGTAGAACAGAGGTTTTACTGTCACATATTAATTTTGCAAAAAGAGAGACTGATGTTTTGATGAATCTATCTAATTCCCCAGTTATCTAACACATTTTCTTGTACAAATATATTCATTTCCTACAGCCATAATGGAAGAGACATTTTTCATATTATTTCCCTTCATAATATTCCCAAAGCTAAGCCTTAGAACACTGTTTGAAATCACACAGCCAAAAAATAACACACCTGAGAAAATTTCTACACTTACCCTGAAAAAGAAAAACGCAAATGTGAATTTTTAACCAATAGAATACATGACTACATTTTTTTTCTGAAACTTCCCTCTTTTATGCCCTTTGTAAATATTTTCTTACATATTGAGCTCTACTGATAAAATGCAATTACAGTTAACTAACTTAAGTCGAAAGAAGTGAAAATATCTTTTCAAGGTGACAAACCCAGAGGTTGCAGTGAGCCAATATCACACCACTGCACTCTAGCCTGGGCGACAGAGACTCGGTCTCCAAAATAAAAATAAGATAACGGATGTAGAACAGAGGTTTTACTGTCACATATTAATTTTGCAAAAAGAGAGACTGATGTTTTGATGAATCTATCTAATTCCCCAGTTATCTAACACATTTTCTTGTACAAATATATTCATTTCCTACAGCCATAATGGAAGAGACATTTTTCATATTATTTCCCTTCATAATATTCCCAAAGCTAAGCCTTAGAACACTGTTTGAAATCACACAGCCAAAAAATAACACACCTGAGAAAATTTCTACACTTACCCTGAAAGAAAAACGCAAATGTGAATTTTTTAACCAATAGAATACATGACTACATTTTTCTGAAACTTCCCTCTTTTATGCCCTTTGTAAATATTTTCTTACATATTGAGCTCTACTGATAAAATGCAATTACAGTTAACTAACTTAAGTCGAAAGAAGTGAAAATATCTTTTCAAGGTGACAAACCAGAGGTTGCAGTGAGCCAATATCACACCACTGCACTCTAGCCTGGGCGACAGAGACTCGGTCTCAAAATAAAAATAAGATAACGGATGTAGAACAGAGGTTTTACTGTCACATATTAATTTTGCAAAAGAGACTGATGTTTTGATGAATCTATCTAATTCCCCAG
>JAKGGE010001576.1:1325000-1347279 GCA_023748175.1 Hoolock leuconedys
CGTTTTTCCCTCGTGTTTTCCCACTCTTCACACGCTAGGCCGTTCGTGGTGTTCTTCTTGGAGACCACCTCGGTCCACGCAGGGCTCAGGTGTCGCCTGTGGAGATGGAGAAAGGTGGCTGTGGTGTCTGCCTGTTTTCCTCACGGCCATGAGGACCAGGAGAGGCCCCCGCTCGGTGGGGCCCAGCACCAGCCTGGGAGCTTGTGACCGCGTCAGCCCCCGGCAGTGGTGACTCCGTGTGGAGCTGTTTTCCCCAGGGCGTTTTTCACTTTTCTTCCCGTGCGCTGGTTTTGTGTTTTATTTGTTGCTTTGCTTTGTTTTCCTGGATAATCGAGAGGTGCTGGCACTTGAGCCTTGCCAGACCTGGCCCTGAACTCTCCCCTGCCTTGTCCCCAGTCACGTCCCTCCCCACAGCTGGAGGCTGCGTCCCTCTGCCGAAAGCCCATTGCATCTGAGGTCGTGGACTTTCCCCCCTCTATGAGCACATCTGCCACCCACACCAGCTCCCGGGGGCAGGATGTGTCCCCAGCGGTGATGCACCTTCTGGCCGTGGCTCTTCAGATCCCAGGGTTAGAGCGCGACGGTGCCTGTGGGGGCTCCTGCTTGTCCATGGGGCCCAAGTCTCAGCTGCCTCTATCCAGAGTCGGGGGCCTCCTTGCTGCTCCCTCAGGCCTCTGCATTTCAGGTGCTCTTGTAGCTGTGCAGCCTGAAGCCAGCCTCACCTCACTTCCCAGGCGATGGGTGGCGGGCAGAGGCTCCTCACTTCCCAGGCGATGGGTGGCCGGGCAGAGGCTCCTCACTTCCCAGGCGATGGGTGGCCGGGCAGAGGCTCCTCACTTCCCAGACGATGGGTGGCGGGCAGAGGCTCCTCACTTCCCAGGCGATGGGTGGCCGGGCAGAGGCTCCTCACTTCCCAGGCGATGGGTGGCGGGCAGAGGCTCCTCACTTCCCAGGCGATGGGTGGCGGGCAGAGGCTCCTCACTTCCCAGGCGATGGGTGGCGGGCAGAGGCGCTCCTCACTTCCCAGGCGATGGGTGGCCGGGCAGAGGCTCCTCACTTCCCAGGCGATGGGTGGCCGGGCAGGCTCCTCACTTCCCAGGCGATGGGTGGCGGGCAGAGGCTCCTCACTTCCCAGGCGATGGGTGGCGGGCAGAGGCTCCTCACTTCCCAGGCGATGGGTGGCGGGCAGAGGCTCCTCACTTCCCAGGCGATGGGTGGCGGGCAGAGGCTCCTCACTTCCCAGGCGATGGGTGGCGGGCAGAGGCTCCTCACTTCCCAGGCGATGGGTGGCGGGCAGAGGCTCCTCACTTCCCAGGCGATGGGTGGCGGGCAGAGGCTCCTCACTTCCCAGGCGATGGGTGGCCGGGCAGAGGCTCCTCACTTCCCAGGCGATGGGTGGCGGGCAGAGGCTCCTCACTTCCCAGGCGATGGGTGGCGGGCAGAGGCTCCTCACTTCCCAGGCGATGGGTGGCCGGGCAGAGGCTCCTCACTTCCCAGGCGATGGGTGGCGGGCAGAGGCTCCTCACTTCCCAGGCGATGGGTGGCGGGCAGAGGCTCCTCACTTCTGTGGGCCCCTTTCCTGTCCCCACAAGAAAAGGCTCTGGTTTGGGAAAGAATGTGCCAAAAGCTGAATTCTAGTAGTTGTTTCTGCCTCACATTCCACCCCAGGCCCCTGGGCACCTCATCTTCATGTCTGTGTCCTCTGAGCAGAGCCCACTGGCTCAGTGTCCAGCATTGGCCCCACAGCAGAACCCCTTACACCTGGGGACCAGGGGTCTCCTGGTTCCCTCCTCCAGGGACCCAGGTCCTTCTGCCACCTGGGACAAACCCTCACGACAGGCAGGTGCTGCCAAGTGCCGGAGCCTTCTGCCCTTCCTTAGACCTTCCCCACATCGTCTGTGGGTCTCTGCATGTCTGCAGCAGTGCCCTCTGCCCTGTGGCTTCTTGAGTGGTAACTTCCAAGCCAGCCTTTTGGCAGTCAGACATGTCTGGCTGAAAACCTTCCCGTGGCTCTGACCAGTGGCTTCTCTGCCTCTGTCCACGCCCCGGTTGGGCACTGAGTCCCTTCAGGACCAGCGGCCTGTGGCCTTCTTGTTGCTGAGCCTTGCTTCTGCCTCATGTCCTGGGACGGTGCTCCATTTGGGGCCCGACGTCTTCCACTGAAGGGCTTGGGTGAGGAGGCGCCTGCCTGAGGCTGGTTGTACGGCCCAGGACGTTGCTCAGGTGACTGCACGGCGCCGTGCGCAGGAGCCGTGGACTGTCCTTGTCAGACTCCAGCGCCACGTGGTGTTTTGATTGGAGACGGCTGGGGGAGGTGTGGCTGCAGTGTGGTGCTCCTGGGCTACACTTGGAGCCCCTGTCAAGTTTCTACAGCTCCGGGCCGTGTTTCTGGAGCTCCGGGCCGTGTTTCTGGAGCTCCGGGCCGTGTTTCTGGAGCTCCGGGCCGTGTTTGTGGAGCTCCGGGCCGTGTTTCTGGAGCTCCGGGCCGTGTTTCTGGAGCTCCGGGCGTGTTTCTGGAGCTCGGGCGTGTTTCTGGAGCTCGGGCGTGTTTCTGGAGCTCGGGCGTGTTTCTGGAGCTCGGGCGTGTTTCTGGAGCTCGGGCGTGTTTCTGGAGCTCGGGCGTGTTTCTGGAGCTCGGGCGTGTTTCTGGAGCTCGGGCGTGTTTCTGGAGCTCGGGCGTGTTTCTGGAGCTCGGGCGTGTTTCTGGAGCTCGGGCGTGTTTCTGGAGCTCGGGCGTGTTTCTGGAGCTCGGGCGTGTTTCTGGAGCTCGGGCGTGTTTCTGGAGCTCGGGCGTGTTTCTGGAGCTCGGGCGTGTTTCTGGAGCTCGGGCGTGTTTCTGGAGCTCGGGCGTGTTTCTGGAGCTCGGGCGTGTTTCTGGAGCTCGGGCGTGTTTCTGGAGCTCGGGCGTGTTTCTGGAGCTCGGGCGTGTTTCTGGAGCTCGGGCGTGTTTCTGGAGCTCGGGCGTGTTTCTGGAGCTCGGGCGTGTTTCTGGAGCTCGGGCGTGTTTCTGGAGCTCGGGCGTGTTTCTGGAGCTCGGGCGTGTTTCTGGAGCTCGGGCGTGTTTCTGGAGCTCGGGCGTGTTTCTGGAGCTCGGGCGTGTTTCTGGAGCTCGGGCGTGTTTCTGGAGCTCGGGCGTGTTTCTGGAGCTCGGGCGTGTTTCTGGAGCTCGGGCGTGTTTCTGGAGCTCGGGCGTGTTTCTGGAGCTCGGGCGTGTTTCTTCGTGGTGTCCTCTGTGCACTTGGGAAGCATTAGCTGAGCCCTGGAGGGATGTGTTTGGTGGGAAAGCAGAAGCCGCGGACTTTGTGCCTCTTCATCCCGGGGCAGGCTCCTCACTTCCCAGGCGATGGGTGGCGGGCAGAGGCACTCCTCACTTCCCAGGCGATGGGTGGCGGGCAGAGGCACTCCTCACTTCCCAGATGATGGGTGGCCGGGCAGGCTCCTCACTTCCCAGATGATGGGTGGCGGGCAGGCTCCTCACCTCCCAGGCGATGGGTGGCGGGCAGAGGCGCTCCTCACTTCCCAGGCGATGGGTGGCCGGGCAGGCTCCTCACTTCCCAGATGATGGGTGGCCGGGCAGGCTCCTCACCTCCCAGGCGATGGGTGGCCGGGCAGGCTCCTCACTTCCCAGATGATGGGTGGCCGGGCAGGCTCCTCACTTCCCAGGCGATGGGTGGCGGGCAGAGGCGCTCCTCACTTCCCAGGCGATGGGTGGCGGGCAGAGGCACTCCTCACTTCCCAGGCGATGGGTGGCGGGCAGAGGCGCTCCTCACTTCCCAGGCGATGGGTGGCGGGCAGGCTCCTCACTTCCCAGGCGATGGGTGGCGGGCAGAGGCACTCCTCACTTCCCAGATGATGGGTGGCGGGCAGAGGCGCTCCTCACTTCCCAGGCGATGGGTGGCGGGCAGAGGCGCTCCTCACTTCCCAGGCGATGGGTGGCGGGCAGGCTCCTCACTTCCCAGGCGATGGGTGGCCGGGCAGGCTCCTCACTTCCCAGATGATGGGTGGCGGGCAGGCTCCTCACTTCCCAGATGATGGGTGGCCGGGCAGGCTCCTCACTTCCCAGAAGGAGTGGGCGTCTGGGTAACGGAGGGCAGCCACCTGATGTGGATGCCGCTCTGTGCACCTGGCTGGGAGAGGGGAGGGCAGGGATGACGCTTACCCTCTGGGCTTGCTGGAGGGGTGCATGTGGCCCCACCGCTGGGGAACCCCATATGGTGAGGTTGGGCATTTACCAGGCCTCAGTCTCCGGGGAAGGCCTGCCTGTCCCCGGGTGGGGACTTAGCCCGTCACCAGGACACTGAGGAAGGACAAGGTGTCCGGAGCCGTCGCCAGGATCTTGCACCTGAGGCCATGACGGAGCACAGCAGGGCCTCGGGTGGGACCGTGTCTGATGGTGGTGTCTGACGTGGTGTCCGATGGTGGAGACCCACACGGGGAGGGTGCAAACGAGGATCCTTTGCTTTCTGGCTCTGTGTTTAGATGGTTGAGTCTGGGAGGGTCCCCCTTTCCAGAATCTGGTTGTTTCCATGGTTTGTTTGCCAAAGGGTGTCCACCTCGGCTACTTCCTAGAATTGTGGTGAGGCCCCGTGCGCTGCCTGTGGGAACAAAACTTCCACAGACCCTGTATTAACCCTCGCAGTGCCCCCGGCATTGTTTACACCTGTGTCTGTTGTATTCTGCTCTTTTTAAAGATGTGGGTTGTGACCCACTCAGTTGATTTTATGAACTAAAATTAATTTCTAAAGCTGAGGCCCTTAACCTGGGGGCTCACAGATTTCAGTGTAACTGGTTTCTTTTGTATTTGTGTGGAGGCTTTCCTGGGGAGGGATCCACAGGCTTTGCTGGACCCAGCAAGGTTAGGCAGGAGCCTGCACAGGAGCCGCGGCTGTGGGCAGGCCCCACCCTCTGTTGCATTCTCTGTCACAGACTCACTGAGCGTGGATGGCACGGCCGGTGGTCTCGATGAGCCTGGAGTGGCCTCTGATGGACTCCCATCCTCGGAGCCAGGGCCGTGTTCCTTCCAGCAGCTGGATGAGCCCCCCGCTGTACCCTTGTCCCGTCGGCCCCCAGCCCTGGCCGACCCAGCCTCATACCCGCCGGCCGTCACTGCTCCGGAGCCAGACGCCAGCCCAAGGCTGGCCATGGACTTCGCCCTGCCCAAGGAGCTGCCCCTCATCTCCGGCCGTGTGGACCTGAGCGGGGATCCGGAGGAGACTGTGGCCCCTGCACAGGTGGCTTTGTCGGTCACCGAGTTTGGACTCATCGGCATTGGGGATGTGAACCCCTTCCTGGCCGCCCACCCCACGTGCCCGGCCCCCGGGCTACACTCGGAGCCCCTGTCACAGTGAGTGCCACCCCATGCCCAGAGCCTCCGCAACACTCCACCTGAGGTCCCCCCAGCCCTCAGGCTGAGCTGAAGAGAGTGGGAGGCATTTTCCCCAAGGACAGTGTGGCTCCACAAGCAGGCTCTCAGTGTTTCTTTAGGTTTATTCTTTACTTTTACGTATTTTTTGACTGGAGAATACATTCATGTGGTCCACATTCTCCACAAATGGGGGCAGGTGCCAGGCTATCCCACCCCTGCTCCAGCCACCAGCTCCCCCCAGGGCACCCTGGGCCCTGCTGCCATAGGTTGTGGGGGAGGCAAGGCTGGGAGTCTCAAGTCCAGCGCTCAGCACTGGGCTGTGCAGGCACGTGGGGCCGCACTGACACTCTTTGCGTCTCTCTTGGTCTCTCCCCTGCAGCTGTAACGTGATGACCTGCTGACTCCTGGCCGCGGGCGGCGTATGCGGCCCAGACTGGACTTAGTGCTGCCGCTGGGCCCGCCTCTCAGTCTTCCTGACCCCTTCCCCACCCCCTGGGCCTTGGGGTAGCACCTCCTTCTGCTTCAGAACACATCAGGACTGGGGTGAGGTGGCTGGGCTGTGAGCCCTTGCCCCTGTCCACACAGACTGGACCCATGGCCACATCCCACGCTGTCAGCGCCGGCACTGCCACCCGGGTCCAGGCTGCTGCCTGCACGTGGGATCCATCGGGCAGCCGGGCACAGAAAAGACCCGGCCCTTGGGACGCAGGGTAGAGCCGGCCACCTGGTCCCTTCCAGCCAGCAGAGGCGAGGGAAGGCGTCACTGCCCCGCGGGAGGCGGGCAGGGGCGCTCCTCACTTCCCAGGCGATGGGTGGCGGGGCAGGCTCCTCACCTCCCAGGCGATGGGTGGCGGGGCAGGCTCCTCACTTCCCAGGCGATGGGTGGCGGGGCAGGCTCCTCACTTCCCAGGCGATGGGTGGCCGGGCAGGCTCCTCACTTCCCAGGCGATGGGTGGCGGGCAGGCTCCTCACTTCCCAGGCGATGGGTGGCGGGCAGGCTCCTCACTTCCCAGGCGATGGGTGGCGGGCAGGCTCCTCACTTCCCAGGCGATGGGTGGCGGGCAGGCTCCTCACTTCCCAGGCGATGGGTGGCGGGCAGGCTCCTCACTTCCCAGGCGATGGGTGGCGGGCAGGCTCCTCACTTCCCAGGCGATGGGTGGCGGGCAGGCTCCTCACTTCCCAGGCGATGGGTGGCGGGCAGGCTCCTCACTTCCCAGGCGATGGGTGGCGGGCAGGCTCCTCACTTCCCAGGCGATGGGTGGCGGGCAGGCTCCTCACTTCCCAGGCGATGGGTGGCGGGCAGGCTCCTCACTTCCCAGGCGATGGGTGGCGGGCAGGCTCCTCACTTCCCAGGCGATGGGTGGCGGGCAGGCTCCTCACTTCCCAGGCGATGGGTGGCGGGCAGGCTCCTCACTTCCCAGGCGATGGGTGGCGGGCAGGCTCCTCACTTCCCAGGCGATGGGTGGCCGGGCAGAGGCGCTCCTCACTTCCCAGGCGATGGGTGGCCGGGCAGAGGCGCTCCTCACTTCCCAGGCGATGGGTGGCCGGGCAGGCTCCTCACTTCCCAGGCGATGGGTGGCCGGGCAGGCTCCTCACTTCCCAGGCGATGGGTGGCCGGGCAGAGGCGCTCCTCACTTCCCAGGCGATGGGTGGCCGGGCAGAGGGGCTCCTCACTTCCCAGGCGATGGGTGGCCGGGCAGAGGCGCTCCTCACTTCCCAGGCGATGGGTGGCTGGGCAGGCTCCTCACTTCCCAGGCGATGGGTGGCCGGGCAGGCTCCTCACTTCCCAGGCGATGGGTGGCCGGGCAGAGGCGCTCCTCACTTCCCAGGCGATGGGTGGCTGGGCAGGCTCCTCACTTCCCAGGCGATGGGTGGCTGGGCAGAGGCGCTCCTCACTTCCCAGGCGATGGGTGGCCGGGCAGAGGCGCTCCTCACGTCCCAGGCGATGGGTGGCCGGGCAGAGGCGCTCCTCACTTCCCAGGCGATGGGTGGCCGGGCAGAGGCGCTCCTCACTTCCCAGGCGATGGGTGGCTGGGCAGAGGCGCTCCTCACTTCCCAGGCGATGGGTGGCTGGGCAGGCTCCTCACTTCCCAGGCGATGGGTGGCCGGGCAGAGGAGTTGGATGAGGCTGTGCTTTGGTGTATTGAGGAGTTGGATGAGGCTGTGCTTTGGTGTATTGAGGAGTCTGATGAGGATGTGATGGTGTATTGAGTCTGATGAGGATGTACTTTGGTGTATTAGTCTGATGAGGATGTACTGGTGTATTGAGGAGTCTGATGTCTGATGAGGCTGTGCTTTGGTGTATTGAGGAGTCGGATGAGGCTGTGCTTTGGTGTATTGAGGAGTCTGATGAGGATGTGCTTTGGTGTATTGAGTCTGATGAGGCTGTGCTTTGGTGTATTGAGTCTGATGAGGATGTGCTTTGGTGTATTGAGAGTCTGATGAGGATGTACTTTAGTGTATTGAGTCTGATGAGATGTACTTTAGTGTATTGAGTCTGATGAGGATGTGCTGGTGTATTGAGTCTGATGAGATGTACTTTAGTGTATTGAGGAGTCTGATGAGGCTGTGCTTTGGTGTATTGAGGAGTTGGATGAGGCTGTGCTTTGGTGTATTGAGGAGTCTGATGAGGCTGTGCTTTGGTGTATTGAGGAGTCTGATGAGGCTGTGCTTTGGTGTATTGAGGAGTCTGATGAGGCTGTGCTGGTGTATTGAGTCTGATGAGCTGTGCTTTGGTGTATTGAGGAGTTGGATGAGGCTGTGCTGGTGTGAGTCGGATGAGGATGTGCTTTGGTGTATTGAGTCGGATGACGATGTGCTTTGGTGTATTGAAGAGTCGGATGAGGATGTGATTTGGTGTGTGGAGTCTGATGAGGATGTGCTTTGGTGTGTGGAGTCTGATGAGGATGTGCTTTGGTGTGTGGAGTCTGATGAGGCTGTGCTTTGGTGTATTGAGGAGTTGGATGAGGATGTGCTTTGGTGTATTGAGTCTGATGAGGATGTGCTTTGGTGTATTGAGGAGTCTGATGAGGATGTGCTTTGGTGTATTGAGGAGTCTGATGAGGATGTGCTTTGGTGTATTGAGTCTGATGAGGCTGTGCTTTGGTGTATTGAGTCTGATGAGGCTGTGCTTTGGTGTATTGAGGAGTTGGATGAGGCTGTGCTTTGGTGTATTGAGGAGTCTGATGAGGCTGTGCTTTGGTGTATTGAGTCTGATGAGGCTGTGCTGGTGTATTGAGTCTGATGAGGCTGTGCTTTGGTGTATTGAGGAGTTGGATGAGGATGTGCTTTGGTGTATTGAGGAGTCTGATGAGGATGTGCTTTGGTGTATTGAGTCTGATGAGGATGTGCTTTGGTGTATTGAGTCTGATGAGGCTGTGCTTTGGTGTATGGAGTCTGATGAGGCTGTACTTTGGTGTATTGAGTCTGATGAGGCTGTACTTTGGTGTATTGAGTCTGATGAGGATGTGCTTTGGTGTATTGAGTCTGATGAGGATGTGCTTTGGTGTATTGAGTCTGATGAGGATGTGCTTTGGTGTATTGAGTCTGATGAGGCTGTGCTTTGGTGTATTGAGGAGTCTGATGAGGATGTGCTTTGGTGTATTGAGTCTGATGAGGCTGTGCTTTGGTGTATTGAGTCTGATGAGGCTGTGCTTTGGTGTATTGAGTCTGATGAGGATGTGCTTTGGTGTATTGAGTCTGATGAGGATGTGCTTTGGTGTATTGAGTCTGATGAGGCTGTGCTTTGGTGTATTGAGTCTGATGAGGCTGTGCTTTGGTGTATTGAGTCTGATGAGGAATTTTCTCATTCTTCTGTTTTCCTTACTAAGAAATCTCTTACCTCTGATATTCTTTTATTTTTGGACTTCGGCCATTTGTGATACACCTGGGTCTAGTTTTCTAAACTGAGCTACTTCGACCTGAGGGTGGGTGCATTTTAATAGATTTTGAAGTCTTGACTGTTATTTCTGCAGATATTTGTTTTGTTTTTCTTTCTTAGAGTTCCATTTCTGAAAGAGTATTTCTCAAATTTTTCTGATGTCCACTCTCTGTCTTTTGGGTCTTTGGTACACATGCCCTGTCCTGGGTGCTGTCCCACAGGTGTTTCCAGTCATAGGTATTATGGCCATGGTGACCCACAGTCTCTCCAGTCACTGGTGTCACGGCCATGGTGACCCACAGTCTCTCCAGTCACTGGTGTCACGGCCATGGTGACCCACAATCTTTCCAGTCACTGGTGTCACGGCCATGGTGACCCACAGTCTCTCCAGTCACTGGTGTCACGGCCATGGGTGTCCCACAGGTCTCTCCAGTCACTCATGTTACAACCCTGGGTGTTGCCTCCCAGCTCTCTGTTTTATTTTTTTCTCTCTCTGTGCTTCTGTTTGAATAATTTCTTTCTTTGTTTTTTTTCTTTTTCGGAGATGGAGTCTTGCTCTGTCGCCCAGGCTGGAGTGCAGTGGCATGATGGTGGCTCACTGCAACCTCCATCTCCTGGATTCAAGCGATTCTCCTGCCTCAGCCTTCCCAGTAGCTGGGATTACAGGTGTGCGCCACCATGCCCGGCTAATTTTTGTTTTATTTTTTCTCTCTCTGTGCTTCTGTTTGAATAATTTCTTTCTTTGTTTTTTTTCTCTCTCTGTGCTTCTGTTTCTGAATAATTTCTATCGACATGTCTTTGATGTTACCAGTCCTCTTTTCTGATATTCCAGATTGCTATTTAGTCTGTTTCACAAAATTTTTATTTCCCATATTGTATATTTTAATAGTTGCTCTTACGTGGATTTAATTTTTCTGCTGAAATTCTCCATTTTCTCACTTCCCCCCATCTTTTCTCCAATCTTTAACCTTTTAATAATAGTTACTTTAAATCATTGTCATTCTGTTCCTTTGCCTTTTATTTTTATTTATTTTTATTATTATTTTTTTTTGAGATGCGTTCTTGCTCTGTCGCCCAGGCTGGAGTGCAGTGGCACGATCTCGGCTCACTGTAACCTCCACCTCCCAGGCTCAAGCGATTCTCTTGCCTCAGCCTCCTTAGTAGCTGGGATTACAGGGTTTCACCATGTTGGCCAGGATGGTCTCGAAATCCTGACCTCAGGTGATCCACCCGCCTCAGCCTCCCAAAGTGCTGGGATTACAGGCGTGAGCCACTGAGCCCAGCCCTTTTTTTTTTTTTTTTTTTTGGGACGGAGTCTCGCTCTGTTGCCCAGGGTGGAATGTGGTGGCGTAATCTCGGTTCACTGCAACCCCTGCCTCCCAGGTTTAAGTGATTCTCCTGCCTCAGCCTCTGAGTAGCTGGGATTACAAGCGCAGACCACCACGCCTGGCTAATTTTTGTATTTTTAGTGGAGATGCAGTCTCTCCAGTCACTGGTGTCGCGGCCATGGTGACCCACAGTCTCTCCAGTCACTGGTGTCGCGGCCATGGTGACCCACAGTCTCTCCAGTCACTGGTGTCGCGGCCATGGTGACCCACAGTCTCTCCAGTCACTGGTGTCGCGGCCATGGTGACCCACAGTCTCTCCAGTCACTGGTGTCCGCGGCCATGGTGACCCACAGTCTCTCCAGTCACTGGTGTCCGCGGCCATGGTGACCCACAGTCTCTCCAGTCACTGGTGTCCGCGGCCATGGTGACCCACAGTCTCTCCAGTCACTGGTGTCGCGGCCATGGTGACCCACAGTCTCTCCAGTCACTGGTGTCGCGGCCATGGTGACCCACAGTCTCTCCAGTCACTGGTGTCGCGGCCATGGTGACCCACAGTCTCTCCAGTCACTGGTGTCCGCGGCCATGGTGACCCACAGTCTCTCCAGTCACTGGTGTCCGCGGCCATGGTGACCCACAGTCTCTCCAGTCACTGGTGTCGCGGCCATGGTGAAAATGTGGTGCTTTTAACCCTCGGCTCACTGCAACCCCTGCCTCCCAGGTTTAAGTGATTCTCCTGCCTCAGCCTCTGGAGTAGCTGGGATTACAGGTGCACACCACCACGCCACACATGCTGCCATGTCCGGCTGATTTTTGTATTCTTAGTACAGATGGGCTTTCACCATGTTGGCCAGGCTGGTCTCAAACTCTTGACCTTGTGATCCCCCCGCCTCGGGCTCCCAAAGTGCTTGGACGACAGGCGTGAGCCACTGCACCCGGCCTGGAAGTTATACTCTTAAGACCCAGTCCGGGGATGCCAGGGCCTTCAGAAACAGGAATCAGGAGTCACCATCCACATGAGGATATTTCGGTGCTTCTGTTTCTCTGCTGCCCGAACTGACCTTCTTCTCAGGGGCAGTGCCCTTCGTGGCGACTGAGATGGCAGCAGAAGTGCCAGGCACACAACCTTACATCTGTGATTTCTGTGGGAAGCCTGTGTCTTGCCCAACTGTTCCAATAAAACTCCTGGGTAAAATTTGTTCTTGGGTCTCGTGCCCATAACTGAATCAGGAACTGCCGAGCAAAAGGGGTGTCCTGGTTGGCCAGGCCAGGGTTCCTTGTTCCCCTTCGGTAGCAGGGCAGGCCCCATGGGAAAGAATAGTAAGAGGGAGGAGCACATGGGCAGGCTGGGCGCAGCCACCCAGAGGCATGAGCGTCCCATTTGTGTGGGGTGAGCACAAAGGTCAGGAGGGCAGTGCGGGAACAACTTCCCTCATAGGCCAAGGAATCTGAAACTGTGGGAAGGCAGTCGGGAGCCTTAGTGTTTTTTTTAGCTGAAGTAGAGTCATGCTTTAGGGAGACAGGATTTATTTATTTATTTATTTATTTATTTATTTATTTATTTATTTATTTATTTATTTATTTATTTATTTATTTATTTATTTATTTATTTATTTATTTATTTATTTATTTATTTATTTATTTATTTATTTATTTATTTATTTATTTATTTATTTATTTATTTTTTTTAGTAGAGACGGGGTTTCACCGTGGTCTCGATCTCCTGACCTCGTGATCCGCCCGCCTCGGCCTCCCAAAGTGCTGGGATTACAAGCGTGAGCCACCGCGCCCGGCCCAAGGGAGACTGGATTTTATTGGAATATCTAAGATAGGTTGGAGCTGGGAGAGACCATGGGATGCCATTTGTTGACTACTAATGTTCTGTTCTTGTCCATGGTGTCTTGTGTTTCTGAGGGTGCACTAGATGTGGGTAAGACAGTTAAGAAGCAGAGGGGATACTGTTTTGCCCCAGGAAGGGCTTGTCCCTCCCCTGTCAGCAGCTGGGTTGATGTGCTGGTCTGGAGGAGCTGGGCTGGCCTGCTCACCGCTTGTGTAGCATAGCTTTGCCTCTGGGTTAGCTGTGGGGTGGTGGAATCCTGCCCTTCCTGCAGCCCAGACCTAGGCAGGAGGACCTGGAGGGCCCGCTCTGCCTTGGGGCTCTTCCGGATTCATCTGACACCAGGCTCCTAGGACTAATGAGGCCTCCACCAGACTTGGTCTTGACTAACCTCAGGAGAGCTCATACTTCTCTAGAACAAACTTACTGTCCTCAGCTTTTCGGCAGCCATAAATAAAAGTCATTTGTGTTAGTTTATTTAATGCTTTCGTTTTACAGTGAAGTGAAGGTCTTTGATGACCTACCTGCTAACCAAATCTGGAAATCTGTTCTGGACAGAGTCCATGGCCATGCCAGGAGGCAGGCCTTAGCCAGGGGCCTGCCTGGAGATCGGCCCTCTAGAGACAATTTCGGTGGGGGCGGAAGTGGGGGAGGGAGAAAGTTGCTCAGAGCTGATGGTCCTGGACTGGCTACTGTCCCCAGAGCTTCAGCCACCGAGGCCCAGGCTTTGTTGGAGATGTCCGGGCTCTAGACTGGCACTGTCTGGGCCCCTACTGCCCTGACCCAGCTGTTTCTCTCTCCCTGGTGGTCCTCGTTTCCTCGGTTTGTAGTTCCTGGGTAGGACGGCCACATAAAGTACACGATGCCCAGTTAGATTCGAATTACAGATAAACGAATGTGTATGTCCCATGCAGTATTTGGGACACATACTGAAAACTGGTTCGTTGCTCCTCTGGGATTCAAATGTAACTGGGTGTCCTGTTTGTTTCACGGGTATCAGGACTCAGCTGGGGGTCCTTGATGTGTATTTGCTCCATCAGCCTCGTTGCTGGGCGTGGCGTCGAGCGCCTCCTCCGCGTGTCCAGCAGGGGGCGCCCGTGCCTCCCGAAGGCATCGCGGAGCCCAGAGCGCAGCCCAGCCCCGTCCCCTGGTCCTGTGGCTCGAGGTCGGGGAGGCAGGGCTGCTGTTCCCACTCACCCAGAGCCACGACCCACGGCCTGTGCAGGGGGAGTGGAAAACACGGCCCCTGGTGAGCACTTGGGAAGTGAACTGTTCCCCGCCCTGGTGGGCTGTCACCAGTCACATCAAGAGATACAGGACGGCGGTGGCCTCACCGGAGGCATCACGAGTTCTCTGGACCCCTCCACCACCACCGTCCTTGTTCTTCCTTGAGTCGGAACCAGGTCCTTGGGGTCTGTGGGTGCTCAGCAGCTTTGCAGACGATTTGAGGTCTTCCAGGTGACTCTCCTTGCCTTCACCGGATCGTGGTTTGGGGGGCAGGGATAGAGCTTTCATGCATCAGGAAGGTTTGTGAATGGGGATTTAATCGAGTGTTTCACAGGGTGGCCCCTGCCATTTCCGCCCCTCGTTTTGTACAAGAAGCAGGCGGAAACCAACTCTCCCTTCGAGAACACACTGTTGCCCTCCACTGTTGCTTGTGTGTCTTGCCTTTTGCTGTGCCCCAGTGAGAGCTCCCTGCAGCTGTCAGGTCCCTGGTGACCTCAGGCTCCGGGCATCCCAGTAAGCACGGCCTGCGCACCCACCGTGTGCCAGCTCCCACCTTCCTGGAGCTTGTGGGAGGAGACAGTGAACAAACGCACAGACTGAGATGGTGGGAGGGGCTGTGCTTTCCGGGTTGTCTGCGCGAGGGGCTCTGGCGGCCGCATCCCGGGTTTTCTGCGCGAGGGGCTCTGGCGACGGCATCCCGCACTACTGCTGTGTGTTTTTCTTTGCTGTGACCCAGTGAAGACTTCCTTACAGACGGAGCACACCAGACGCGCGGTGCTGAAAACCGGAGGGTTACCCTGTCCCTGACTGTAAGGTTACAGTAAATTAAGAGGCACTCCAAGGATTGCAAAGTCTGAGTGGGATTTTGAATTCATGGGTCCTGGATTGTGAATTTGAAGGCAGCAGTTTCCAACCCTTTTAAATCTTGACCCCAGGAAGAAGTACCTTTTACATCTTGACCCAGCAAACACGATACCTACCCACACTGTATTTTGTTCAATTAACCCTCAAATAATGTTTACTAATGTTTGGCCCTGGGTCAAGCATTTCACAAACTATTTAATATTCTCTACAATCCCAGGTGGTAGCTACTGCCTTACTGCCTTTATGCAGAGACTGAGGGACACCTTAGATGTCTTTCCACACCATCCACCCCCTCAGCCTTCCCTGCCCACTGCCTGCACGTCACACCCACTGACGGGCACCTGTTCGACTCCAAGAGCCCCGTGCCAGAAACCTGGGAGACAACTCCCGTTTTGACCTTGGGCAAGGTACTTCACCTCTCAAGTCCCAGAGAAGCACAGAAAGCAAGGGCAGGTGTAGTGGCTGGCTGCACTTAGGTGGCACCTACTGTGTGCCAAGCCCCCTTCTGCCCACTTCACAGGTGTCTCAGTCTCCACAGAATCCATTTGGAAACAGGCCTAGAGCCATCCAGATTGCGACGAGGCACCAAGGTGGCAGAGCCGGTGCTGGGCAAGAGGCGGGAGCTGCAGCTGCTGAACCCGTGAGCTTGCTTGCCTGGGGGTGGCGACCTGGCCCCCAGGGGTTGTCTTGTCTCTAGGGGATCCAGCTTGGGGACATGTACTACCACCCGCTTCCAGCTTTGCCATCTGCAGGTGAAGGAGAAAGCCACTGAGGCCCGGCCTCCAGGCCAGGCTCTGTCCCTGCTGGGAGCTGCACTGGCCTCAGGTTCTTCCTGTAAGGGAGGAACCCCCAGGCAGCTGGGGGCAGCAGCAGATCCAGCTGTGAAA
Organism: Hoolock leuconedys; assembly: GCA_023748175.1. NCBI lineage: Eukaryota > Metazoa > Chordata > Mammalia > Primates > Hylobatidae > Hoolock > Hoolock leuconedys. The sequence continues at coordinate 1,340,386 of JAKGGE010001576.1, forward strand.
GCCCTGACGAGCTCCTTGAAGTGTGGTGGACCGCAGTCAGCACATGTAGGAGACGACCCCAATCCTGACCCTAATCCTAATTCTTGCTTCCCCACCAGATTTTAATCCTTATCCTGCCCAGGGATTTTAAGGGCTGACCCAAATCCCGACCCAAGGGGAAGGATGGAAGGCGGAACAGCCTCCAGCCTCACCTCCGCCTCCTATCCTCCCTGGTCTACCTCCACCCCTCTCCTGGGTCTCTCCCTCCCGGCTTGGCCCAATCCCACAGCCCCCACTGTCTTCCCCCCGCACTTTGGCAAGCCCCTCCAAGTGACCTCTCCTTTGCTCCCCAGCACACAGTAGGTGCTCAACAAAGAACCCTGCCTTTCCTTGACTGCAGTAGATGTTGCACCCTCTCCATCTTAGCAGAAAATGTGGGTGGGCTGCCAAGACTGCACTGACAGCAGTGGTCACTCATTTGCAGACAGGTCGAAGTGTGGGGGAAAGCGCAGTAGTGATGCTGAACCCTACGTTTATGTAGCATTTATGCCAGGCCCCGGAACCCTCACAATGCTAACTCCGACGGGAGCTAGAGCCCCCCCCACCCCACCGTGAGTGCAGCAGGGGAGGCTGAAACCTCCTGCACCTCAACCCTGTCCTTGGAGGGCCACAGGTCAGCTTGCGCCGTCTTCCCACCCAGCACCACACTGGTGCCTTTGCTGTCTCCCGAGAGCCCCTTGCCCTTGGAATTCCCTCATGCCAACCCCTGCCCCACGTGCAGGTGTCTGACTGTCCAGGAAGCGGGGTGGAGGAGCTCCCAGTCGAAGGCCAGTTGCTGAGACGCACCCTGCGTTGGTGTTGCTGGGGCACGGGGCTGATAGGGTGCTGAATAGGTTTTAGAGGAGGTTCAGGGTGGCGGCGGACCTGGGGCCCAGCAGCCTTGTTTCTGATCCCAGCCCTGCCACTTCCCATTTAAGTGACCGTGAGTGGCAGAGGTCAAGGCTGGACTCCGGAAACGTGGGTCTCACACTCCTGAGGCCTCCCGGATGGTCCCAGCCGAAAGGACCCAGTGTGGGTCCCTTGGGCCTCGGTTTCCCTGGCTCAGGTGCCCTCAATCCCCAGGCACCCTCAGCTCAGGGCTCCTCAGGACCTGGTCGGGGCACAGACCCCGGCGCCATGTCATGGGGTTCCCAGCTCCTGGCGCCCCCGTGCTCTTCTGTGAAATGGGATAGCAAGTGCGCGATAGGAACGGTGCCTGGGCACGGGTGCGCCTGGGACACCGTACACCGTCGCGAGGTGGGTACCGAGGAACTCGAGCTTCTAACGTGCCAGGGATCGAAGGACGCGCCAGGATTTTGAGTATTAGGAGAAAAGAAACTCCTTTGAAATTAAGCCACGTCGTCCCTTCAACTTCAAGGTGCTTCCTGCTTTCGGAGGGTTCAAGGTGCACAGCGCGGCTGCCACTTCCTGAGGAGGAAAGTGGGGGAACCGTCCTGCGGGGCCGGAGCCCATCCTCCCCGCGGCCCTGTCGGTCCCCCCGCTCGCTCGTCTTCCTTCTCCATGTCCCCGCCCGGGGCTCCGCCGGCCCGACCCGCGGGGACCCTCCAGCCTCTGACGACCTCACGCCGCTCGGAGACCCGCACACCCCGGGTCAGGGCCGGGACTCCAGGCGGACGAGGTCCCTGTGGCGCCCGCACGCTCGCCCCACCCGCTCCTTTCGGCGCCGCGGGCGGCTGGGGGCAGAGTCCGCGCGGTCCCCGGGCTGCCGCGCCCCGCCCGCCGCTCCCCTCCCCTCCCCTCCCCTCCCCTCCCTCCCCTCCCCTCCTCTTCCTCCCCTTCCCTCCCTCCCCTACCTCCCCTCCCCTCCCTCCCCTGCCCTCCCCTGCCCTCCCTTCCCCTCCCCTCCTCTCCCCGCCGCGCGGGGCGGGCTCCGCGCCCACGTGACCCCGCGGCCGGGCCGGGACGCGACGGGACGCGCTGGGACCGGCGTCGGGGGTCCCGGGGACCATGCAGCGGAGGTGGGTCTTCGTGCTGCTCGACGTGCTGTGCTTACTGGTCGGTAAGAGCCGCGGGGACCCGGGTGTGGGGGGGGACCCTCCCGGGACGGACACGCCCCCGGCTCCGCGCAAGTTTGCGGGGGAACGGGGAGGCTGCACGCCCGCGTCCCTCCGAGGACCCTGGAGGTGGGGACCTCGCGTGAGGACCAGACCTCCCTCCGCGCCCCCCACTGCGCGCGCCCTCCCAGGCCCTGGGGTCCCGGCGTCCCAGGCCCAGGGGGATGGGGGTCGCGAAAGGCCCGGGGAGCCCGGGCCAGCATCCCCCGCCCCGGCAGCAGGAAGTCGCTACGGAGGGGCCGCGGGCGTGCCTCCCCTCCTGCCCCGCCTGTCCTGGGAGGTGATTCACGCGGGCGGCGGCCCGGGCGGGCCCGGGAGGTGGGCGCGGCCGCGGTTACCCCGGCAGGACGTCCGCGCCTCCGCCCCTGGGGTGGGCGCTCCCGGTGCGCGCGGAGAGGGCTGACCCTCGGTCCTGGCACCCAGTGTGTCGGCGGGATTCGAACCCCTGCACGTGCGGGCAGGTACAGCCGCCCTCCTGGCTCGGGCGGGGGAGACACTGGAGATAAAGGCTGGGTCCCAGGCTTCGGGTGAACGGGGTGGCGAGGGGCCGGGAGGCCAGGAGAACCAAACCTGTCCGGCGGGTTTGCGGGCCAGACTGGGGGAAGGGGCATCCCGAGGCCCCCTCCCGCAGGGTGCCGGGAACAAAGGCCGAGTGTTTGCTCTGTGGCTGAACAGACAATGGCCCCGGAGTTCTATCTCTGGGGGGTGCCCTCCTCCCCAGCGTGTTTCCTGCTTCTCTGCCATCTCACTGCAGAGGCCAAGTCCTCTTACCTCCCGAAGGAGACCCTTTTTTAGGGTGGGCCAGGTGACAGCAAGAAGTCCCCGCGGGTGTCTGCCAGCCCTGGGTACCATTTCCTGAGCACCTATGGTGTTATTTATTTAAACATTTAGGTGGCACTTTGTCTATACCAGGCACTGAGTCACCTGCCGGAGGTCACACAGCAGTGGGAGGTACAGCCGAGATGGGGTTGGCTGTTGCTGCTGTGTGCCGGGGGTGGCGGCCAGGCCGAGTGCACCTCCATGCTGGAAGCTTGAGCACATCACAGTTCAGTCAACCCTGAGGTTCCAGATGCTGGCTTGAGGGCAGTGTGAGGGCGGGAAGGCTCCCGGGTGGCTAAAAGAAGAGAAGGTGTCCGTTTTGGGGACCCCAGGGAGAGTCGAGGGAAGCCCCGGCTGCCTGTTGTCATGGGGTACCTGAGTCTCTAGTTGGGTTGCTGGGGCAGGAGGTGGGACACGGAGGCCAGCCTGTGTGAGCCTCTGCCGGCGGAGACTGTGGGTAGGGCTGGACTCCCTGCCCTGACTTTCGCCTCCTCCCAGGCCTCTCCCCTCACTCACAGCGGCTCCAACCCCTCCTGTGTGGGAGCAGAAGGCAGGTGCTTACATCCCACCCTCCCCGCGGTCCTGCCGTGCCTCCAGACCCTGGCGCTGCCTGTTTTTTTTTTTTTTTTTTTTTTTTCTTGAGACAGAGTCTCGCCCTGTGGCCAGGCTGGAGTGCAGTGGTGCGATCTCGGCTCACTGCAACCTCCGCCTCCTGAGTTCAAACGATTCTCCTGCCTCAGCCTCCCGAGGAGCTAGGACGCCACCACACCCAGATAATTTTTGTATTTTTAGTAGAGACGGTGTTTCACCATGTTGGCCAGAAGGGTCTCAATCTCTTGACCTCGTGATCCGCCCGCCTTGGCCTCCCAAAGTGCTGGGATTACAGGCGTGAGCCACCGCGCCGGGCCTGCCCTTTCTATTCTGCATTCCCTCCACCTTCCTTGCTCTGTGAGGCAGACCTCTGTTTTCTTCACTGGATTATTTCCCCAGACTTAGCCAGCATGGGAGGTGTCCGGTGTCCTAGGGCCCTTGAAACTGGCATGTCTGGAGGAGTGTGGGGCTCCCTGCCCCTCCGTTGACATTCAGAACTTAGAAAAGCCACACCCTTTTGTACCTGCCTCCTACAAGGCCAAAGGATCGCCCTGCCTTGGTTTGTCTCTGGGCTAGCCGACCCGGGCTTTTGTTGTGCACCTGCCCTCTGCCCCTGTCCTCCGTAGATGACTCCTGCTTCCCTGGCCACCCTCAGCTCAGCAGGGCCCCAGGAGCCCCAGTGCCATGGCAACACCTTCCATAAGTGGCTCTGAATGTGTCTTTGATCCCTGAGTCCAGCGCTGGGTCTGTCCTGGTTACCACGTGGCTGGCGCGTGGCCTGGCATGAGGGTCGCTGAAGGGGCAAGTGAACTAAGGCTGCCCCTCAGCCAGCCCTTCCTTTGGAGCCTCTTCCTGACTCTCTCTGGCTAGCTCTTAGGTTAAAATAAGTCCTGCCTTATTTTAACAGATGTTTATTAAACATCTGCCCTGGCCAGGCCCTGAGCAGGCTCCAAGGACTCTGCCCTGAACACGGTAGGCCCCTCCTGGTGCCGGTGGGTGGATGGGGGAAATTAGTTCCAGTGTCCCACACGTGACTGCCTAATTCCACATGGGATTTGCATGTGGAAGAGGGAAACAGAACAGACCTTTCCTTCTGTGAGAGGGACGCTGGCATGGACAGTCAGGATGGGGAAATGAGAGTAGAAGTTACTCAGAGCTACTTTAGGGCCCAGCACATAAGTTAGAGATACTTTGGGGCCTGGCGCGTTGGCTCACACCTGTAATCTCAGCACTTTGGGAGGCGGATGCTGGAGGATCTCGCTCCAGCCCAGGAGTTTGTGACCAGCCTGGTCAACACGAGACCCCTGTCTCTACTTTTAAAAATTAAAAAAAAAAAAAAGATATTTTGGGCAGAGAGAAGTGGCTGTGCAAAAGTGGGTGTTTGCTGAGTTTGTTCAAGGAGCAGAAAGGAGGCTGCAAGGGTGTGAGGGGCAGAGGGTCTGGGAGTTTGTGTGTGTCTGAGGGGGATGGGAAAGGGAGTGTTACTTGGGCTGTGAAAAAAGCTCTTCCTTGCTGTCTGGTGGGAGTAGAGGTGGGAGGCCTCCAGGCCAAGGCAGGTGTGTGGGGCCCCAAGGCCCAGCTGGTGCGAGAACCTCACAGCTCCCAGGCTGTCCTTCCCCACCAGCCTCCCTGCCCTTCGCTATCCTGACGCTGGTGAACGCCCCGTATAAGCGAGGATTTTACTGCGGGGATGACTCCATCCGGTACCCCTACCGTCCAGACACCATCACCCACGGGCTTCATGGCTGAGCTCACCTCATCAATGCCACCATCGCCCTCGTGAAGGCAGGAGGGGGCTCAGAGGGACTGGGGAGGGATGGGGTGGGGCACAGCCCTGCCCTGGAGGTCAGCGTGGGGCTGGGGACACAGCCTCTGTCTCCTGGCGTGAGGCCCGGGTAATAGGCCCCTTTAGAGTCCCAGCTCTCCAGCAGCCTTGGGGAGGCCCGTGGGGAGGAGTGAGGCCCACAGGCAGGCGGGGCCCACTGGTTCCCTCTTGACGCCCACTTGCAGGTCTGTGGGAGCTACCTGGTACACAGACCGGCTCTATTCTACGCTCTGACACAACAACTTCGTGGCTGCTGTATACAAAGGCTGGGACTGGCCTGTTGGCGCGGCGGGAGCCAGTCTCTGACAGCGGAACCTGGCCAAGAAATTACGCGTCCGAGGCGTCCTGAGGCCCAACTTCCTAGCCGTCTGCGACCCCGACTGGAGCCGGATCAACTGCTCGGTCTATGTGCAGCTGGAGAAAGTGTGCAGGGGAAACCCTGCGGACGTCACCGAGGCCAGGTGGGTGTGGACTAGCAGCCTTCACTCTTGGGGGGAATGGGAGCTGAAGAAGGCCCAGGAGCCAAATCATGAAGAACCAGCAGGCAGCTGGCCAGGCAGGAGCCAGACCTCAGGGTTCCGTGGGCCCCGCAGACACTGGGAGGCCGAGGGGAGCATGCCCTGTCTCCGTCTCCCCTAAATTTCACACCCTGCCTTCTTCTGCACTATCTTTTTTTTTTTTTTTTTTTTTTTGAGACAGAGTCTCGCTCTGTTGCCCAGGCTGGAGTGCAGTGGCATGATCTTGGCTCACTGCAACCTCTGCCTCCCAGGTTCAAGAGATCCTCCTGCCTCAGCTCCCCTAGTAGCTGGGATTACAGGCACCTGCCACCACACTCGGCTAATTTTTGTATTGTTAGTAGAGACTGGCTCACCATGTTGGCCAGGTCACCAACTCATCCCTGCAGCCATCCACCCACCTCAGCCTCACAAAGTGCTGGGATTACAGGTGTGAGCCACGGTGCCCGGCCTTCTGCACTATCTTCTTACCATCTCTACTGATAAGTCCTTAAACTTTTCACCTAATTGTTGACCTTTTTAAAAAATTGAAATAAAATTTGTGTAAGATAAAAGTCACAATTTTTTCCATTTTAATGTGTCCAGTTCATTTTTAGTACATTCACAATGTTGTGCAGCCATCTCCTTGACCTAGTTCCAGAATATTTTCATCACATCAAAAAGAAACCCCTCAGCCTGGGGAACATGGCAAAACCCCGTCTCTACAACAAATCAAAATGTTAGCAGCCACGATGACGGTGCACCTTCACTCCCAGCAGCCACGATGGGGTACACCTGCATTCCCAGCTACTGTGGAGGCTGAGGCAGGAGGATCCCCTGAACTCGGGAGGCAGAGGTTGCAGTGAGCCAAGATGGTGCCACTGTATTCCAGCCTGGGTACATACAGCGACCCTGTTCCAAAAAAAAAAAAAAAAAAAAAAAAAAAAAAAAAAAAAAAAAAGAACCCTTGTGGCCAGGTGCGGTGGCTCACACCTGTAAGATGGGGATGCCTCAAACACCATTTGCTCCAGATTCCTCTATTACAAAGGAAACAGCCTGGGTGGCTCCTGGC
>JAKGGE010002687.1:0-21068 GCA_023748175.1 Hoolock leuconedys
GGGGAGAGAAGGAGGTAGCGCCAGGCAGGGCTGAGGCAGGCGAGGGGCCAGCGGGGCCTCTTTAAGCCCCAGTTCCGTGGCCAAAGAGATGGTGGTTCCTCAAAGACTAAAGAGAGGGACTCGGGTTGCCGTGGGGTGTTCACCCACGTGGTTTACCGACCCGCACATCCCAGGACGAGCCCACCCAGCAGGCGCCAGGCAGCAGCCCGACCACCGACCACAGAGGAACCACACTCAGGAAGGAGTGAAGCCTGATTTGGGATTCCCGCGTCATCCCCTCTGTGGAGGGCCGGGAGCTCACACGATCTCTCCGACCCCACCCACCCGAGGCTGACCGTTTTAGACGGTTTTGCTTCGAACCCCTACTTGAGCCACCAGAAACATCCAGGAAGGGAGGAAGGCAGCATCTTCTCTTAGCCCCTCCCTCCAAACCCGGCTGCCTGCATAGACTCCCCACATTCTGGGACCTGGGGAATCCATCGTCCAACCATCCTTGAGGATGTATCTTGTCTCTGGGGTTCCACTCTGGTCTTGACGGGTGCCACACACCTGCAGTGGGTGAGACTGTCCGCGGCAACACGGCGACACCCACAGGCATTGGGTGTCTTCACGGAGAGGGGAGCCTGTAAGGCTCAAGACCCACACGGAGGGATAGTTCCACACACTTTTTCCACCCTTGCAGGCTGGTTTCTCCCCTGCTGAGGCAGCGTGGGAACCCAGGGCAGCTTCCGAGGTATCAGGATCCCTGGAGGCCGGAGCAAGCCCCGCCGAAGCCCACCCCCTCAACCCTTCCCCCTCTCCCACTTCCGCTGCGACTCTCTGGCCTCCGGCCCCACCCCTCCCACCACCCCCAACCCCTCCTCACCCAATGCCGCCACCCCCACCAGCGCCACCACGCCCCGGGGGCATCAGTGCGCTGGGGCCCCTCGGAGGCGAGGGCTGGCTGTCCCATGGCTCAGTGGCAGGCAAGACTGTGTGGAGCCTCCCTGCCTCTGGGCCTTCATAAGAGCCGCTGGCTATCTGTGCCAGCCTCCTGGCTGGACCTGAACCCCGTGCGGTGCTCCCCGCGGTGGCTCTCCCTACACCTTCGAACAGCACCCACCCCACGGAAGCCCTAGGACGAGGACAGCGGAGGGAGACTCGTCTGGACCCCGAGGCAAAGTGAGGCCCTGTGAGCGTGCCTTGACTGTAACCCGTACCCGGGCATCGCCACCAGAGTACGGCTGGCCCAGGCCATCGGCGTTCCGGAGCCCATGTCCAGATCTGGTTTCAGAACGAGAGGTCACGCCAGCAGAGGCATCACTGGCAGAATGTGTCCGCCCTGGCGAGGAGGCGCTGCCACTTAAGAGAGAAAGCAAGCGGACCTCCGTCACCATCCCAGATGGCCCTGCCTCCGAGCCTTTGAGAAGGATCTCTTTCCAGGCATCACCACCAGGGAAGGGACTGGCCAGAGAGACGGAGCCTCCCGAGGTCCAGGATTCACGTCTGGTTCCAGGCTGAGGGCAATGCACCCGGGACCAGGTGGCAGGGGTGCGGCACGCCTGAGCCGCCCTGCAACACGGCCCCTGGCGGGTGTCACCCGCCACCTGGTGGTGGCCCGACTGAGTGGATTTTGTCTACACATGCGGCTGGCTCCTCCCTAGAGGGGCCCTCTCCCACCACTCAGGCGCCCTCGGCTGACCCTCACAGCACCACAGAGCAAATGCCTGGGTGACGAGGAGCCCTTGGCGTGACGGCCCGAGCTTCCTGCGATTGGGGCCCAGCCAGGGGCCCAGCTCAAGCTTTGCCACAGGGCCAAGGCTGACTTGCGCCACCGCGTCCCAGGGCAGTCCATGGGTGGGGCTGGGGCCAGGGGCCCAGGTGAGGGTGGCGTGAGAACTCCAGGCGGGCAGCTCACCTCCCAGCCCCACGCACTTGGGAGTCACCCACAGAGAGCAGTTGCACGCTGTCGGGCACCCTCCCACGCCCAGGGCCGGGGCTGAGTCTCCCACTTCCTTCGGCCTGCTGCTGGATGAGGCTCTGGCGTGCCCAGAGTTTCTGCAGCTGGCATACACTCCTGGCCAGGGCCCCAGGAGCTGCAGGAATGAGGAAGGCCACGGGCTGGAATATCCCTCAGCGAAGAGAATAGCGTGCTCTGCTGGAGGCTTTTGGGAGCGGGCTGGGGACTGGGTGAGAGCAGGCGGTGGCCTCTCTTTGTGAGGAACACCACAATGGCTGTGCATGGGCGTTTCTTCCTCGGGCTGGCCACCCTGTCATTCCCCTGCCTCCCTGGGACTGGGCGGTGAGAGACTCGCCTAGAGAACTGCGATTCTTTCCTCGGCATCCTGGGATCCCGGAGCCGGCCAAGTTACCAGCAGGCTGGCCGTCTACCGTGCACTTGCACGGGTTTGCGAGCAACCACCCTGGCCTCCATGGGGGAGGGAGCCCCGGAAGAGCACTCTTGCCTTTCTGCCAAACCAACCCCGCCTGACCACCCGGTGACCTGGAGGGGTATGCATCATTCCCAGGCTGGGTTGGGGGCCCGTCCCATGAGCTTACCGGGCAGGGCAGCGTGCAGGCTTTCTCCCTCCCGGGGCTGGCCGTCTGCACCTCCCACTCTACCATCACATACTAGCCCACGTGCCTCTGCAGCCTCTGGGAGCTGCCACCACGGGAGCACTTGGTGGCTGTAGCAGAACCCCAGAACCGGGCACAACAGGGGATGCAGACCCTTCCAGCAGGCTTGAGGGAGGAGCGGAGGCACAGGTGGAGAGAGGAACGTGAGACCTAGAGGATGGAACGATGGGTGGAGAGAGAGTTTGGGAGGCAGGGAGGGTGGGATGGAGGCAGGAGGAGGACTGACCGACAGAGAGAGGGAGGCAGTGAGGAATGGAGGGAAGACAGAGGACACAAGGGACAGAAGGGAGGGGCGGGAGGGGAGCAAGGGACCATTGGAGGGAAGCGGGAGAAAAAGTGGTCTCCAGACTCCTGAAGCAAGAGTAGCCCACGCACCGAGGCTTGGTGGCGCCAGCGTGGAGCTGAGGAACTCTGCGATGGCGGCGAAGCGGGGGCCTTTCGTTGCCCCACGTTCCATCGCCAAGGAGGCAGGCGGTTTCATCAAGAAGAGAAAGCGGGGACTTCGGGTTGCCGGTGGGGTTTTCCCACTCACGTGGTTTCATTTTTTGTCCCAGGCCGAGCCTGGTGGAGCGCTGGGCCGACAGCCCCGACCACCGACGACAGAGGAGCCCACACTAAGGAGGGACTGAAGCCTGATTTCGGATTCCCACGTCACTCGGCCCTCTGCAAGGGGGCCGGTATCCGCACGTCTCTCTGGGCCACAGAAGAGGCCCCGGCCACACGGTGGCCGGTTGGCTTCCGGGCCTAAGTCACCCAAGAAACATCCAGGAAGGGGAGGGAAGAGCAGCATGCTCTGTTAAGCCCTCCCTCCAAACCAGCCACTCCATAGACTCCCCCCACGTTGCGGACAGGGAATCCATCATCAAGACATCCGCCGGGGATGTATCTTGTCTCTGGGGTTTGGCTCTGATTAACCCGACGGGAGCCACACACCTGCAAGGGTGAGACTGTCAGAACGGCGACACCCACAGGCATGGTGTCTTTGCGGAGGGGCCTGTAAAACTCAAGGGCCTGCAGGAGGTTCTGTTCCCACACTCCCCTCCACCCTTCCAGGCTGCTTTCTCCCTGCTGAAGACTCGTGGGAGCACAGGGAGCAGCTTCCAGTTCACGCGGGATCCCTGCAGATGCCCGGAGAGCTGGCCCCCGTCCAAAACCCACCCCCCTCACCCTTTCCCACTCTCCCCATTCCACTGCGTCTCTCTGGACACCGGCCACACCCCTCCCACGCCCCCCAACCCCACCTCAGCCAATGCCCCCAACCGCACCAGCACCACCACCCGAGAACTGCTTAAAGTACACTGGGGCCCTGGGAGGCGAGGCGGAGCTGTCCCAGGAGCTCAGCTTCGGAGCGAAGGGGTGGTCCCCTCCTACCTGTGGGCCTTAGGTAGAAACCGCTGGCTGTCTCGCAGCTGGCCTCTGGAGGAACCTTAGCGCCATGCAGTGCTCCCAGCGATGGCTCTCCCGACACCTTGAGCGGCACCCTCCCGAGGGGAAGCCATGGGCGGACAGCCGGGAGGAAGACTCGTCTGGACCCGAGGAGCATAAGCGGGAGCCCTGTGGGCCTGCCCAGAAGCGGAGCCGGCCAGACGCCGCCACCAGAGAGAGCAGCTGGCCAGGCCATGCGTCGTTCAGGCCAAGGGTCCAGATCCTGTTTCAGAGCGAGAGGTCAGCCAGCTGAGGGCAGCACCCGGTGGGGAATCTGCACCCTGGCTGGGGAGGCACGGCGCGCAGGAAGCAGGCGAAAGCGGGCCTCTGTCACCCCATCCCAGACGGCCCTGCTGCTCTGAGCCTTTGAGAAGGATCGCTTTCCAGGCATTACCACCAGGGAAGGACTGGCCAGAGAGACTGAGGGCCTCCCGGGTCAGGATTCCGTCTGGTTTCCAGAGCGGAGGAGCCAGGCACAGGACCCGGGTGGCAGGTACCCGGCTGCGCAGGGACGGGGCGTGCAACATGGCCCCCTGATGCGCCCCTACCATTGATGGAGACAGCCAAGGTCCCCTCAAATAGACCTGGGGCCAAGGCATTCTGCTTGCCACGCCGCGACACTGGGCAGAGTCCGTGTGGTGGGGCTGGGAACCAGAGACTCAGGTCGCCCAGTGATGGGAACCCCAAGCAGACAGCTCCGCCTCCCAAGCTCGTGCACCCGGAAGGCTCTGAGCTGCAGGAGCAGATGCAAGCCGTCCAGGGGCCTTTCCCACTGCCCCAGGAGCCCCAGGTGGTCTCAATCCCCGCGACCTGCTGGATTAAGGATCCTGCGTGCCAGAGTTTCTACAGCAGGCGCACCCTTTCCTACAACCGAGGCCCCGGGGGAGCTGAAGGAAACGGAAGAGCCTGTGGGGCTGGAGCCACCCTGGCGAGGGAAGAATACTGGAGGCTCTGCTGGAGGGAGCTTTGGGACCTTGAGGCTGGGGGTGGGTTCTAGCAGGCGGTGGCCTGTATTTGTGAGGGAACACCTGGCTGGCATGGAGGGCGTGTCTTCCCTCCGGAGCTCACCCTCCTGGCATTCCTGCCTCCCTAGGTCTGGGACCAGTGAGATTCTACACAAGGAGAACCCAACATTCTTTCCCACCGTCAGAGGATCCCGGAGCGACCCAGGTACCAGCAAGCCGGGCCCGTCTACCGTGCCTTGCTTGTTTCAATGGGCAGCCACCCTGGCCTCCCTGGGAGCAACCCGGCAGAGCTGTCTTGCGCTTTCCGCCACCCCACCCGCGGCCAACGGCTACCCCAGCCCGGCGGTGTCGTCCCCGGGCTGTGTAAGGACCCATCCCAGCGAGGCGGGCAGCGTCCAGGCCTTCTCTCCCTCCCGGGGATCGGCGTCTCTGCACCACCGCTACACCATCACTCGCCAACCCGTGCCTCTGACGTCCCAGAGGCTGCCACTGTAGGTGCCTTACAGCTCTCACATGAGACCCCAGACCCCGATCACACCCGGGATGCTGACCCTTCCAGGCGGGAGGAAAGGCAGACACAGGTGGAGAGAGGAATGGGAGACCTAGAGGGACGGAAGGATGGGCAGGGAGACGTTGAAAGGCAGGGAGGGAGGGAGGGAGTGAGGGAAGGACTGACCGACAGAGAGGGAGAGCAGTCAGGAGCGGAGGGAAGAACAGAGGGACAGGGACAGAGGAGGGAAAGGGAGGGGAGCAAAGGGATCGAGGGGAGGAGGCAGGTAGAAAAAGTGGTCTCGGACTCCTGGAGCAACAACAGCCCGATTACTCCGGTAGAAACAGTAAGCGTCCAGCGGCATGAGCTACGAGGGAGCTGGAGGCTGACCAGTCAGGCACCGTTGCTGTTCCGTCGCCCCTAAGGAATGGGGCGGTTTCCTCAAGACAAAGAACAGGGTTTCGGTTGCAGGGTATTCAGCCACGTGGTTTGCGGCCACAGGCCGAGGCCGCCGGGGAAGGGGCGCGCCAGACCGCGGCCGACCACGACCAGCAGGGGAACAGGAGGGACTGAAGCCTGATTTCCGGATTCCCGTGTGACCTTCTGCAAGTTATCCGGTATCTCACGTCTCTCCAGCCACAGCACCACCCGAGGAAGGCCCCAGCCATGTTGATGGTTTGCTTCCACCCATCAGGGGAAGGGAAGAGCAGCATCCCTCTCTTCGCCCTCCCCCAAACCGGCCACACCGCGGGCTCCACCGTTACGGGACCCGCGAGGAAATCCGGCGTCCAAGCCATCACGCCGGGGGATCTTATCTGTCTCTGAGATTTGGCTCTTGTGCCGGCGAGGCCACACACACCGTGGGTGAGACTGTCCGCGGCAATGGCGACACCAACGAGCATCCGGTGTGTCTTGGCGGAGAGGGGCCTGTAAAACTCTACGGAGTTCAGTTGCGGGCTCCCTCAAACTTTCCAGGTTGGTTTCTGCTCCCTACTGAAGACGCTTGGGAAACCAGGTGACTTCAATTCCGGGATCGCGAGAATCCCAGAGAATACATCCCATGGCCCGAAACCCTCCCCCCTTCCTTTCGTCTCTCTGGCCTCCGGCCCGACCCCTCCCACCACCCCCAACCCCACGTCACAAAATGCTCCCAACCCCGCCACCACCACCTTGCCCGAGGGGCATCAGCGGCCTAGGGCCCTGGGAGAGAGGCGAACTATCCCAGGGCACAGCGGCAGGCAAGAAGGGGTGGAGCTTCCCTGCCTGTGGGCCTTAGTAAGAGCCACTGGCTGTCTGTGTCGGCCTCCTGGCTGGACCGGAACACCTTGCGGTGCTCCCTGCGATGACTCTCCTGACACCTTCAAACAGCACACTTCCCACGGAAGCCTGAGGAGGAGGACGGTGGAGGGCTTCGTCTGGACCCGGCATAAAGCGAGGCCTACAAGCCTACTTTGGCGGTATCCATTATCCCGGCGCCGCCACCAGAGCGAGCTGGCTGGGCTTCCTTCGGCTTTCCAGTGGGGTCCAGATCTGGTTTCAGAACAGGAGAGGTCCCGCCAGCTGAGGCGGCACCAGCGGGAATCTCACCCTGGCAGGGATCGGTAGCCACGCCAAGAGGCAGGCGAGTGGACCCTCCAGTCACACACACCATCCCAGGGCGACCATGCTGCTCTGGGCATTTGAGAAGGATAAGCTTTCCAGGCATGCGCCCTGCCAGGGAAGGGACTGGCTAGAGACGGGCCTCCCGAGGGTCAAGATTCACGTCTGGTTTCAGAACCGAAGGGCCAGGCACCTGGGACCGGGTGGCAGGGCGCCGGCTCATGCAGGCAGCCCCTGCAACGCGGCCTCCGATGGGTGTCACCCTGCTCCCTGAGGTGGGGTGGCCCCGGCCGAAGGCGTGAGCCCAGCCCTGCCCGCCCTGGCTCCTCCCGAAAGGGCTCTCTCCCACCATCAGACGCCTCGGTGGCCCCCGCACACCCTGAGCAAATGCCCGGGGGACCGGGACACGCAGCGTGACGGCCTGCTGGGCCCCTGTGTGGTGGGACAGCCAGGACCCGCTCAAGCTGGGCCAGAGGGCCAAGGCGTTGCTTGTGCCAGGCATGTCCCAGGGCAGTCTGCAGGCTGGGGCCAGGCCCCAGACCACCGGGCGGGCGTGGGACCCTGGCCGGGAAGCCCCACCTCCCAAACCCAGCAATGGAAGCGTTTCCGTGCCATGTGAGCAGATGTAGCCGTCCGGGCTCCCTCCCCACTGCCTCAGGAGCCCGGGCTGCCTCCACTCCTCCGCCTGCCGTCGACGAGCCCCGCCGCGCTCCAGAGCTCTGCAGCAGGGGCAAACTTTCCTGGTAGAAACCGAGGTCCCGGGGAGCTGCAGAATCGGAAGAGCCCGCCGCTGGAACCACCAGCCATGGAAGAATACCGGTTCTGCTGAAGAGCTTTAGGATCGGGCCGGGGACGGGTCATCGTATGTATGCTCAGCCTATGGGAACCCCTGGTTGGGTATTTGGAGGTGTGTTCTTCCTCCGGCCGACCGACGAACTCCTGCTCCTACTGCCCAGTGAGAGACTCAAGACAATGGAGATCTATCTTCCTGGCTGCAGGGATCCTCGGTCGGCCCAGGTAGCAGCAGGCTTTACCGGCCAAGACCGCCAAATTAAGCAACAGCCACTGCCTCTACTGTGGGAGATTTCGCAGAGTTCTCTGTTTTTCACCCTGCCTTCGCCTGACCACCGGCAACCCCACCCCGCAGCAGCGCCCCTTCCCGACTGGGTGGAGAACCCCGCCCAAAACACCAGAACCTGTGTGTAGTCCAGACTTCCTCCTCGGGTCATCACTGGCTTTTCCGCCTACCGTCGCTGTTAACCCGTGCCTTCATGTTCAGTAGCTCACGTGCAGCCCCTGGTAGATGTATATTCCTGTGACACTGGGCCGGGATGTTTGAGGTATGGGAGGGAAGGCAGGGGCACACGTGGAGAAAGAGGAACGGGAGACCCAGAGGGACGGGGAGGCGAGAGTCTCAGCAGGAGGAGTGGGAGGGGATGGAGGGAGGATTGCCGACAGAGTAGGGAGGGTAGTGAGGAATGGAGGGACAGACACAGGGGACAGTGAGAAGCGTGGTTAGTGGACGGTGAGTGAAGGCAGGGAGAGGTCTCCCGACCTTCGGAGTAACAGCAGCCCCACGCCTGGAATATGCAGCGCCGCACAAGCGAAGGGCGGGCGGCCGTCGGGTTTGCTCGCCTCTCGTTGCCGCCAGAATGGGCGTTTCTGCGCCACAAAAGACGGGACCGTTGTTGTGGGGATTTTCACCCACATGTTTGCCGACCAATAACATCTGCGTCGGTTCACAGCGAGCGCCAGGCCGACAGCTCGACCAGCAATTCACAGAGAGCCAAACTTCAGGAAGACCGGATGTCTTACTTCTCGATTTACGCCGCTGCTCTTCGTAAGCCGGTGAAGCCACGGGTGCCCGGGGCTCACTCACTGCCGACTGATAAAGCGATTTGCTTGCTCGAGCCCCGAGGGTCAGTGCCTGTTCAGGGAAGCGAGAAGAGCAAGCGTCCTTTCTTCGCCTCTTCCAAATCGCCACACCGCAGGAGTCTCCATTAATGGACACGGAACTACACGCCGTTACCACGCCTGGGATGTATCCTCCGTCCCCGATCGCCTGTTCGATGGGGAAGTCTCCGGGCGCGTAAGAGATCGCGTCACGGCATCCGCTTTAATACCCACGAGGCACGGGTGGCTTCACTTATATGTGACCGTTACCAAGACCAATACGGAGGTTCAGCTCACTCACTCCACGCCAGGTTTTCCCGCTGAAGACGCCAGAACAAGGGAGCGGTTTCAGTTCCCCGCGGGATTCTGGAGAGGCCCGAGCATAGTTTCACAACCCACCCTCACCTTTCTCAGCGCCTTTGCCGCCCTACCAAATCTCGTCTCACTACCCACGCCCCACCGTCAGCCATCATCGCCTTCGGGTATTGCTGGGGCCCGGAAGTAGGGCGTCCTGCGGGCTCAGTGGCAGGTGAAGGAGATTTCAGTTGTGGGCTCGAGCCGGCGCCAGCCTTGCGATGTTGCAGCCGAAGCCGCAGCCCTTTCAATGGTTTCCTCGACATTAACCGGGCACCTTCTTCGTGGAAGCCTCCGGAGACGAGATCGCGGAGGAGATTCGGCTCGGTTCACGAGGCAAAGCCGCAGGCTCCCGCGACGCTTTGAGCGAACTCGACACGGCACGCAGCCAGAGAACGGTTGGCTGGTTATCGGGTGTTCGGTTTCCACGGCCCAGAGCGGTTTTCAGAATCGAGAATACGCTGCTGAGGCAGCATACCGGGCACCCTCTCGCCGGGAGACGCGGCCCGGCAAGAAGGCATAAATGACCGGCCACCCCAATCCAAGACGGCCCCGCTCGGTGACTTCGAGAAGGATCGCCTGCGCACGCCACCCGTAGCCGACCGCCAGAGAGAGGCCCTCCCCGAGTCCAGGACGTCTGCTTCGAGACCGGAAGCGGCCAGGAAGCACCGACCAGAAAAAGACAGGCCGGGCACGAAGCGCCCCTGCAACGCGCCTCGAGGGTAAAACACTCGTCGGGTGGCCCCGCCATGATTTTACAGGTTCTCCTCGAAGTTCTCACGCCAGACGCCCGCAACAAGACACCGCAGCAAACGCCCGGGACTGGGGACATTCCACGCCCGCCGGGCCCTTGCGCCGGAGCCAAGTTGGGGCCCGGCCGTTGAGCCAGAGGGCTGCTGCCATCGCCCAGGGCAGCCCTGCGGTGGCAGGCCCCAGGTCGCCGGGTGCGGTGTGGGGAACTTTGCCGCAGCCTCTATTCTCAGTCACGCCGAGGGGCTCCACGCCAGAGCAGATGTGTAGCACCCCCAGAGCCGGCTCACTGCTGCGCTGCCTCCCGGCGTGCCTAGATTTTCGCAGCAGGTTATTCACTTCCTTAGAACGAGGTTCTCGGTGGAGCTGCAGGGAATGAAGGTCGCCGCAGCCGGAACCACCCCACAGCGGTGAAGAAAGCCTGCTGGCGAGCTTTGTGACGCCATGCGGATGGGGTCGCCGCAGGTCGCGGCATTCTTTGTGGGAACTCGGCGCTGGCCAGTTCCGTCTGACCCGCCTGGCATTTCATTAGACTGTCTACGATTCTGGCAGAGAACTGCCATTTTCTGGCGCCTCGGGATCCCGGAGTTGAAGCCTGTACCAGCATGTGGTCGTTTTACCGCGGCACGCCAGGCGCGGCAGCCACCTGTTTGGCGTTTCGCAGAGCCTTTCTGTTTTGTGCTGCCCCCACCCCCTCGCCTCGACCACTGGCTAACACCGTACCGAGTAGGCGTTCTTCAGGCTGGGTGGAGATCCTCGTCTGCGGAAACACCGGGCACGGAGCGCCTGAGGTTTCCTGGCTCACCTCTCGTTTTCTTCAGCCCAATCGTCGCCGCGAAATCCCGGCAGCCTGCGCCCCAGGAGCTCACCGTGGATGCTTCTCTCGGTAGCCGCAACGTTATACCTCGGCCCGGCGCACACCGGGATGCCGACACTTCCAGCCGGAGTGGAAGCCATTGCGCTAACAAGGCGGGAGAGAACGTGAGCAGCACCAGAGGACGGAAACGGGCAGAGAGACCTGGAAGGGCAGGGTGGCGCGGAGTGAGGAAAATCGACCTATCAGTGAGGGAGCGAACCGAGGAAAGACGAGATGATGACAGCGGAGGTCGGGAGGGAGCGCGACCCTGGCTGCGTGGAGAAAAAGCGGCCCCGACCCCCGAAGAAGCCAGCCCGAGCCCTGGAGAATGCAGGTACCGCCGCCGCAGCGATAGCGGCCGGGCGCTGCCGCGGGCACGATCGCAGCTCGACGCTCAGCGAATGGGCGTTTCACGCCGACAAAGGTATGCACCGCCGTTACGCGGTATTATCCACGTACGTATCATTGCATATCCTGCCGGCTGCAGCTGAAGCCGGTCGGCTGTGCCTCGGTCACCGCCCAGGAAGTTACACTTCAGGAGTGACTGAAGACTGGCGCTCGATTCCACGCCGCTGCTCTTCGCAAATGTAGCTCATGTTCCGCCCCACCTCAATTCCGGAGAAGCGACCATGCTGACGGTTATCGGTTTCACCTGGTAGAACACCAGGAACAGCATGCCCTTCGCCTCGCCGCCACCATAGACGCCCACGCTATGACACGGGATTCCACTGTCAAAGAGGCCGACGCCGTACGCATCTCTTGCCCTGGCTCGCTCGCTCCCCACGGCTTCACACCACCTGGCGTGGTGAGACAGTCACGGCAATGGCAACACTAAAAGGCATCGGTGTCTTCGCTGAGAGGGAGCCTGTAAAACCCAAGCCCCAAACGGAGGTTCAGTTCCACTCCACTCCACCTCTTCCATGCTTGTTTCTCCCTGCTGAAGACGCATAAATCCCAGGGAGCGGGCTTGCACTTCCCCGATCCCCTGGAGAGGTGTCTCGAGAGCAAGCCCCCGCACCAAACCCACCCCCGACCCCTTCTTATCGCCTCCCTTCCGCTGCATCTCAGGCCTCCTGGTGCTACCCTCCTGCCCCCCAACCCCACCCTCCCTAATGTTCCCACCCCCACCAGCATCACTCCCCAGGCATCAGTGCCGGGGTCTCGGAATGCAGGGCTGGCTGTCCAGGGCTCAGCTGGGCAAGCAAGAAGGGGTGGGAGCCTCCCCCTGCCTGTGGGTTTCTAAGAGCCCTCGTTCCTGCCTCCTGGTTGGACTGAACACCGCGGCGGTGTTCTCTGAGGCCTCCCACATCTCGGAACGCACTTCCCCAGCGGAAGCCCTCGGTGGACGCAGGGATGAGGAGACTCTGGCTCGGCCCCAGGCAAAGTGAGGTCCTGGCGTGAAGCCTCCAGCTTGAGCTGGACGCTTCTACCCCGCATCGGGCTACCAGAGAACGGCTAGCCTAGCATCAAGGCCTGGGAGCCCAGGGTCCAGATCTGATTTCAGAACGAGAGGCTGTCACGCCAGGGCGCTACTGCTTTCCCCGGAGCTGGGCTGTTAAGGTTCGCAGTCTGGAGACCGCTTTTCTCCTCCCTGCTCTCCTCGGTCCCTTTACCTCCCTGCCGCCTCCTCTGTCCCCTCGTGTCCCTCTGTCTTCCTCCCTCTTCCTCACTGCCCTCCCTCTCTGTCAGCCCGTCCCTCCCTCCTCCCTCTCTCCATCCCTCCCTCCCTGCCTCCCTCCACCCATCCTCCATCCCCTCTAGGTCTCCCTCCTCTCCACCTGTACAGCTCATCCGGAAGGGCTTCAAGACATGGGAGGGTCTGGTTCAGGGTTCACAGCCCGGCCAGCACGGCAGTTCTGGAGGCCACAGAGGCACGGCTTGGCTTTATGCAGGGATGGGAGGCAACAGAGGCAGCCCCGGGAGGCTCCTGACGCTGTCCGGCCTCGTGTTCTCGGGATCGGGTCTCCCGCTTCATCCTGGAAGGAGGCATACTCGCCGGGCGGGGTAGCCGGTGGTCAGGCCTGGGTGGGGGTGGCGGAAAGGCAAGAGAGCTCTGCCCGGCTGTTCCCACAGGGAGGCGCGTGATGGCTGTCACAAAACCAGCTGGGCTGCTGGCCATGTGCAGGACGGCTTGCTGGTACCTGGCCTCGCCCGATCCTCGGGACGCCCAGGAAAGAATGGCAGTTCTCCCAGGAGGAGCTCCTCACCTGGCCCCAGCCTAGGGAGGCAGGAATGCCAGGTCAGCCAGCCCGGGAGGGAAGACATGCCCCCTCCATGCCCAGACAGTGAGCCTGGCCCCCAACCCGGCCCCAAAGCTCCTCCCAGAGCCCGCATCCCTGGCTGAGGGTTGGTTCCAGCCCGGCGGGCTCTTCAGTTTCCTGTAGCTGCCACGGGGCCTTGGTTTCTAGGAAAGGGTGCGCCAGCTGCAGAAACTCTGGGCACGCCAGGAGCTCATCCAGCAGCAGGCCGGAGTGGAGTGGAGAAGAGCGCCTGTGCTCCTGGGGCAATGGGGAGGGCACCCGGATGGCTTGCATCTGCTCCTGCGGCGCGGAGCCCTCCGGGGGTGTGGGCTGGGGAGGTGGAAGTGCTCCGGCTTGGGGTTCCCACACCGCCCCGGCGACCTGTGTCCCCTTGTCCCAGCCCCACCACGGACTGCCCCAGGACGCAGGCGCAGCACGCTTTGGCCCTGTGTCCTGTGATTGAAGGGCTCCTGGGTGTCCCATTCCACAGGCCCTGCAGACCATCGCACTGCGGGCCCCGGTCACCCGGGCATTCTCTCCGGGGTGCGGAGGCCACCGAGGCCTCTCAGTTTGGGAGAGGGCCCCTTCGGGATGAGCCAGGGCGGCGTAGGCAAAATCTCCGCCTGCCGGGGCTACCCACCAGGGAGCAGGATGAACCGCCTAGTCACTTTGCAGGGGCTGCCTGCGGTGTGTCGGGCGCCTCTGCCACCCGGGTCCCGGGTTCCTGGCCCTTCATCTCCTGGAACCAGACATGAATCCTGACTCGGAGGCCCGCCTCTGGGCTGGGTCCTTCCCCTGGGTGGCTTATAAGCATGGACAGCGCATCCTCTCAATGGCTCAGAGCAGCAGGGCCGGCCTGGGATGGGGTGATCGGAGTTCCGCTACTGCTCTTTGCGGGCTGGGTCTCCAGCCATGGCGGAGATCCCCGCCGGTGCTGCCTCAGCTGGCATGACCCTCTTCGAAACCAGATATGGACCCTGGCCTGAACGCCAATGGCCTGGGCCAGACGTTCTGCGGCGATGCGCCCGGGCACGAAGTTCCGGCCAAAGCAGGCTCGCAGGGCCCGCTGGCCTCGGGTCCAGACGAAGTCTCCCTCCACCGCCCTCAGTCCTCGTTTTTCCGGGAGAGTGCCTTCGCTATCGGGAAGCTATCGGGAGCACTGTGACGGGCGCTCGCTCCAAGTGAGGCCGGGCGCCGAGACAGCCAGCAGCTCTTCCGAAGGCCCACAGGCAAAGAGGCTCCACCCCTTCTTGCCTGCCGCTGAGCCCTGGGACAGCCCGCCCTCTCCCTCCGAGGGGCCCCTATGCATGATGCCCCCAGGGCGTGGAGGGTGCTGGTGGGGGTGGGGCATTGGGTGAGGTGGGGTTGGTGGCGGTGGGAGGGGTGGGGGCCGGAGGCCAGAGAGAGGCAGCGGAAGGGGAGAGGTGGAAGAGGTGAGGGGTGTGGTGGGCAGGGCTGGCCTCGGCCCCTCCAGGGATCCCGAACTGGAAGCTGCCTCTGGGTCTGGCCACGCTGCCTTCAGCAGGGAGAAACCAGCCTGAAAGGGTGGAGTGGAGTGTGGAACTGAACCTCCGAGTGGGTCTGGAGTTTTACAGGCCCCCACTCACAAGACACCCGGGATGCCTGTGGGTGCTGGACGTTGTTCTCTGACATTCTCACCACTCCAGGTGTGTGGCTCCCCGTCAAGTCCAGAG
This sequence comes from Hoolock leuconedys, assembly GCA_023748175.1. Classification (NCBI taxonomy): domain Eukaryota; kingdom Metazoa; phylum Chordata; class Mammalia; order Primates; family Hylobatidae; genus Hoolock; species Hoolock leuconedys. The sequence goes on from JAKGGE010002687.1 coordinate 14,883, forward strand.
CTAAACCCCAGAGACAAAGCATACATCCCCCGGGCGGATAGCTTGACGATGGATTCCCAGGGTCCCGCAACGGGGGAGACCGCGTGGGCCGGGATTGAGGGAGGGCTAAGAGAGGATGCTGCTCTTCCTCCCTTCCCTGGATAAGCTTTGGTGCCCGCGAGGCCTCTAGCAAACTGTCAACATGGCCAAGCCTCGGGTGGGGGTGGGGTTGGAGAGACGTGGAGCTACCGCCCCTTGCAGAGGGCTTCAGCCACATGGAATCCGGAATCAGGCTTCAGTCCTCCTGAGTGTGGCTCTGTGGTCGGTGATCTGGGCTGGCTGCCTGGGAGCTCAGCTGCGGGCTCAGCCTGGGATGTACGGTAAACCACGCGGGTGAAAAACACCACTGCAACCAGTCCCCGTCTTTTGTCTTTTGAGGAAACCACCATCTCTAGCGATGGAACGGGCGGAACTATTGTCTCACCAGCCACGCTTCAGTTGCCAGCTCAAGGCCGGCGCTACTGCTTTTCCGGAGTGCGGGTTGCTGTTGCTCCAGGAGTCTGGAGAGACCCCGCCCCTTTGCCATCCTCCTCGTCCCTTTGTTCCTCCCCGCTTCTCCTCTGTCCCTTCGTGTCCTCTGTTCTCTCCGTTCCTCACCGCCTCTTCTGCCGTCAGCCCCTCCTCCTCTCCATCCTCCTCTGTCGCCCAAAGTTCACGCATCCTCATTCCCCTTGTCTCCTGCTTTCTCCACTAGTACCTGGTTTCTCCCGCTTCGTCAGTCCCGGTGTTCGTGGTCTGCGTATTGCCAGAGCGCTACATCGGTGGTGCTCCTGAGGCTACAGAGGCATCGGTTGGCGAAAGCGACGGAGCGGAGGCGCCGAGGGGGTGAGCCCCGGGAGGGAGAGAAGGCCTGCATGCTGCCCGGGCCCGGTGTTTCATGGGACGTGGTTCTCCACCCAGCCCGTGGAAGGATGCATACTGCCGGGGGGGGGGGGTAGCCGGTGGTCAGTCGGCGGTGGGGTGGCGGAAAGGCAAGAGAGCTCTGCCTGGGCTGCTCCCACAGGAGAACAGTTGGCTGCCCGCAAATTCGCGCATGCGCGGTAGACGGCCCGCCTGCTGGTAGCTTGGCCGGCTCCAGGATCCCCGGGATGCCCAGAAAACAATGGCAGCTCCTCCTTTCTGGTGAGCCCCTCACCCGGGCCCAGTCCTAGGAGGAATGATGCGGGTCAGCCCGAGGGAAGACACGCCCATGCCCAGCCAGGGATTCCCTCACAAAGAGAGGCCCCGCCCCAGCCGCTGCAATTCCCCTGCCCCCAGCTCGCTGCCTAAAGCTCCTCCAGCAGAGCTCCTGTGCATTCTTTTCCTCACAGCAGACTCCAGCCCCGGGTAGGCTCTTCTGATTCCTGTAGCCTCAGCTGCCTCGTTTCTAGGGAGCAGTGCCTCTGCTGCAGAAACTCTGGGTGCCAGGAGCTCATCCAGCAGCAGGCCGAAGGGGAGTGGAGACGAGCGCCCCAGTTCCTGGGCGGGGAGGGCTCGACAGCTTGCATCTGCTCCCGTGGTGTGGAGACCTCCAGGGGCAGTGGGCTAGGAGTTGAGCGTCTCCAGCTTGGCTTCCCACAGCCCCCTCAAGTGACCTGGGGACCCTGGTCTCCATCCCCACCACGGGACTGCCCTGGACGGTGTGTTGCAAGCACGCCTTGGCCCTGTGGCCCACCTTGAGCGGACCTTGGCTGTCCCACCACACAGGGAACCGGCAGGCCGTCGCGTTGCGTGTCCCGGTCCCTCAGGCATTTGCTCGGGGGCTGCGAAGGACACCGAGGCATCTGAGGGTGGGAGAGGGCCCCTCGGGAGGAGCCAGGGCGGCGTAGGCAAAATCTCCCACTCCGCCGCCACCACCAGGGAGCAGGGTGACACCTCGCCGGGGCCCGCGCAGGGACCGGGCCTGCATGCGCCGGGCCCACCACCGTGTCCCGCTGTCAGCTCCCTTCGGTTCTGAAACCAGACGTGAATCGTGGACTCCGCTGAGGCTCCGCCTCTGGCCAGTCCTTCCTGGTGGCGATGCTCTGGAAAGCTTATCTTCAAATGTCGGAGCAGCAGGGCCAGCTCTGTGATGGGGTGATGGATTCTCGGTTTCACCTTGCCTTCTTGGCCCCGGCCTCCTCGGCCAGGGTGGAGATTCAACCCGTGCTCAGCTAGCGTGGACTCCCTATTCTGTAACAGGATCTGGGACCCTGGGTTCCGAACGCTGGCGGTCTGGCCAGCCGTTTCTTTGTGGCATGGATCCGGGCCATAGCAGGCTCAAAGGGCCTCCCTTTGCCCTGGTCTCAGGAAGAGTCTCTCCGGCCATTCTTCGCCCCTCAGGCTTCCAAGGGAGTGATGCCGCCAAGGTGTCGGGAGAGCCATCGCGGGGTGCACCACACGGTGTTCCGGTCCCAGTAGGAGGCCGGCAGAGACAGCCAATGTCGTCTTGGTGAAGTTCTCCACAGGCAGGGAGAGCAAGCAAACCCTTCATGCTGGCTGAGCCATGGGACAGCCCCGCCTCATGATTCCCCGGGAGGGTCCCCAGCGAACTTGATGCCCAGGGCTGGGTGGTGGTGCTGGTGGGGTGGGGCATTGGTGAGGTGGGGGTTTGGGGGTGGGAGCGGTGGGACCGAGAGGACAGAGAGACGAAACAGGGGAGGGGAAAGGTTCAGGGTGGTGGTTTCTGGCGGGGCTGGCCCTCCCGGGCTCTCCAGGGATCCCAAGGGAACTGGAAGCTGCCCCTGTTCCCATGCTTCAGCAGGGAGAAACCAGCCTGGAAGGGTGGGAGTGGAGTGTGGAACTGAACCTCCGGAAAGTGGGTCTGGAGTTTTACAGGCCCCTCTCAACGAAGACACCCGATTCCTGTGGGTGTCGCTGTTGCCATGACAGTGTCACCCACGCAGGTGTGTGGCTCCCGTCGAAGACCAGAGTGAAACCAGAGAAGATGCATCCCAGGCCGTGATGGTTTGACAATGGATTCCCGTGTCCCGCAACGTGGGGAGTCTGCGGTGTGGCCGGTTTGGAGGGAGGGCGAATAGAGGATGCTGCTCTTCCTCCCTTCCCTGGATGTTTCTGGGTGCCCTCAGGGCTCCGGAAGCAAACCGTCAACATGGTCAGCCTCTCGGGGTGTGGCTGGGGCCAGAGAGACGTGAGCTACCGGCCCCCTTGCAGAGGGCCGAGCGAAGAGGAATCCGAAATCAGGCTTCAGTACTCCTGAATGTGGCTCCTCTGTGGTCGGTGGCTGGGGCTGTCGGCCTGGCGCTCTGCTGCGGGCCTCGGCCAGGGGATGTGTGGTCGGTAAACCACGTGGGTGAAAACCCATGGAAACCTGAGTCCCCGTCTTTTGTGTTTGAGGAAACCACCATTCCTTGCGATCTAAACGGGGCAAACGAAAGGCCTTATGGCGGATCCGGAAGTCCGACTGCGCGAAAGAGCCTCTTTGTCCTTGTTCTCCTGCTTCTTGTCCTTTTGTCCTTTCTCGCCTTTCTCCATTCTCACTTCCTTTGACTGTTCCTTTGCTTCCCTTCCCGTGATCCTTTCCTTTTCCTTGTTTCCAGTTCTTCCGCGATCCTGTTTTCGTCTCTGTTTTCTCTGACGAATTTTGATTCTCTTCCCGCTTAACGGTTATCGATACCTGGTCTGTTCTGCTGCACAGCCGCCAGGTACTCACCATGGCAGCTCCTGAGGCTGTATAGGCAATTGCAGTTGGCGAAGCATTTGTGGAGCCGGAGGCTAGAGGCGGCTAGCCCAGGAGGAGGGAGGCCTGACGCAACCCGGCCCGTGGTACCAAGGGACGGCTGTCTCCACCCAGCCCGGAAAGGATTCATACTTCAGGGTCGGGCCGGGTGGTCAGGCAGGAGTGGGTGACGAAAGGCAGACAGCCTCTGCCGGGCCCTCCCATAGGGGGCCAGGTGGCTGCTCAAAACTCCCGCCGTAGACGGCCTGCTCGCTGGTACCTGGGCCGGCCTCGATCCCTCGGGACTTCCAGGAAAGAATGGCAGTTCTCCTTTCTGTGAGCTCCCTTGGGCCCAGTCCTAGGAGGCAGGAGTGCCAGGCGGTCAGCCCGAGGGCTATCACCCTCCATGCTCAGCCAGGGATTCCTCTCAAAAGAGAGGCCATCGGCCTACACAAGCGACATCATTCAAAGCCCAAGGCTGTAAAGCTCCTCCAGCAGCAGAGCTCCGTAATCCTCGCTGAGGGGTGATTCCAGCCTGGCGGGCTCTTCCATTCCCTGCAGGCTCCCCGGGCCTCGGCTTCTAGGAAAGGGTGCTTTGTTGTAGAAACTTGGGCACGCTTAGAGCTCATCCAGCAGCAGGTCGGAGGGGAGTAGAGACGCAGCCGGGGCTCCTGCGTCGAGGGAAGGGCCCGACGGCTTGCATCTGCTCCCAAGTGTGAGCCTCCGCTGGGCTGGGAGGTGGATCTTGCCCCTGCTTGGGTCCCCACAAGACCGAGATCTTGGGCCCTGGCCCCAGCCCCACCCAATGACTGCCCTGGGATCGCAGGCAGCACGCTGGCCCTGCGCCCAGATGTGGGCTCCTGGCTGTCCCACCACGCAGGGGCCTTGGAGACAGCCAAGGCTAAGGGACGCTGTCCCACCGGCACTGCCCGGGTGGTGAGGTGGCCACCGAGGCGTCTGAATGTGGGAAAGGGCCCCTTAAGGAGGAGCCAGGGCGGCGTAGGCAAAATCCCCACCTGTCGTGGCCACCGACCAGGGATCAGGGTGACACCCGCCACGGGCCACGTTGCAGGTTCCGCCAGTGTAAGCGCCGGGCGCCCTGTCACCAGGTCCCGGGTGCCTGTCCCTTCGGTTCTGAAACCAGACGTGAATCCTGGACCCTGGGAGGCCCATCTCTTTGGCCAGTGCTTCCTTGCGGCTATGCCTGGAAATCGAGCACTGTCAAAGTCCAAGAGCAGCATGCCTGTCTGGGATGGGGTGATTGAGGTCTGCTTTTGCCTGCCTCTTTGGGCCGGGCTCCCAGCTAGGGCGATTCTCGGGCTGCCCCCAGCTGCCGCGGACCTCGCTCTGGAAAACAGATCTGGACCCCGCTCTGGAAACCCAATGGCCTTGGCCAGTCGTTTCTGCGGCGGCGCCCGGCAATGCTTACCAAAGTAGGCTCGCAGTTCCTCTTGGCCCCTCGTCCAGATCGGCCCCTCCGCCGGCCCTCTCCCTCGGCTTCGCGAGAGGGTGCCGCTCGGTGCCGGGAGCCATCACGGGAGCACCCTCGGGCATGGCGCTCTGGTCCAGCCAGGATGTTGGTGCAGAGGAGCCAGTGGCTCGGCGGACGGCCCATGGCAGGAGGCTCCACCCTTCTTGCCTTCCTCGGGCTGAGCTCCCCGAGAGACAGTTCACCTCACCGAGGGGCTCCAGCACAGTGACGGCCCCGGGGCGTGGTGCTGCTTGTGGGGGTCGGGGCATTGGTTGAGGTGGGATTGCGGGGGTGGGAGGGGTGCGGCCAGAGGCCAGAGAGACGCAGCGGAAGGGGGAGAGTTGGAAGGGGTGATGGGGGTGGGTTTCGGGCGGTGGCTTTCTCCGGGCCTCTCCAGGGTTCCCACGGGAACTGAAAGCCGCTCCCTGGGTTCCCACGCATCTTCAGCAGGGAGAAACCATCCTGGAAGTTTGTGGGTGGAGAGTTTAACTGAACCTCCTGTGGGTCTTGAGTTTACAGGCCCCTCCACACCCCATGACTGTGGGTGCTGTCGCTGCCATGATCCCTGAGGGAGTGGCATCCCAGCCAACTGCAAGCACCTAGGGCGCCAGCTCAAGTCAAGAACTCCGATGGCGCACTGCCCGCTGACTCGACTTTCTGCTCTCCACCTGCATGGCCTCTGTGCTTGCACCATCCCTCATGCTGGAGTGGGAGGCGACGGGCCAGAGGCCACTGGAGCCGGGTACCCAAGATTGTAGGATGATAGCGGTTCAGGGTGGTGCCGACTGTCCCTTCCTAGGGACTTAGTTTCTTTGGATTCTGTAAGTCACAGCAGCACAAAGCCTAAGAGCCAGGTTCGCTTCCCACCTTTCCTTACTCCCCATCTGTCCACGCAGGCAAATGAAAACTGCAGGAGAAGTTCCAGAGTACCTTATTTTCTATATCTCTCCGGTGTCTGGGAGCTGGACGAAGGTTGGCCAGGAGAAGGGTGATGAACTGGGCTACTTTCTCCAGAGCTAAAAATCAAGAGAGACATGAC
>JAKGGE010002678.1:0-37062 GCA_023748175.1 Hoolock leuconedys
CCCTTCCCAGGAAACCCGAGTGGGGCCCCGGGCAGCTGCAGGAATCAGAATAGACCGACGGCTGGAACCATCCCTCAGCCAGGAAGAATACCGGCTCGACTAGATTAGCTTTATGACGCGGGCTGGGGACGGGGTCACGGCCGGGCGGTGGCCTCTTTCGCGGGGAACCACTGGCTGGGCATGGAGGGGCGTGTCTTCCTCCGGGCTGACCCGCCTGGCATTCCTGCCTCCTAGGACTGGGCCCGGTGAGAGACTCCGCACAAAGGAGAACTGCCATTCTTTCCTGGGCGTCCCGGGGATCCCAGAGCCGGCCCAGGTACCAGCTGGCGGGGTCAGCTTCCACCGCTGGTTTATAAGTGCCACCTGGCCTCCTGTGTGAGCAGCCGCCGCAGAGCTGTCTTGCCTTTCTGCCACCCCACCCACGCCTGACCACCAGCTACCCCCGGCCTGGAAGTAGGCGTCATTCCCCGGGCTGGGTGGAGACCCCCGTCCCGCGAAACACAGGGACCGGCAGCGCCCAGGCCTCTCACCCTCCCTGGCTCACTCCCGGGCCCACCATCTCGAAAACGCGTGCCTCTGCATCCTCCCAGGAGCTGCCACCATGGAGCCCGTGGCGTCTGTACGCAGACCCCAGACCCCGGGGACACCAGGGATGCTGACCCTTCCAGGCGGGAGGGAAGGCAGGCACAGGTGGAGAGAGGAACGGGAGACATAGAGGGACGGAAGGATGGGCGGAGAGACTCGGAAGGCAGGGAGGGAGGGAGGGAGGGAGGGATGGAGGGAGGGAGGGAGGGAGGGATGGAGGGAGGGAGGGATGGAGGGAGGGAGGGATGGAGGGAGGGAGGGAGGGAGGGAGGGAGGGAGGGAGGGAGGGAGGGAGGGATGGAGGGAGGGAGGGAGGGAGGAAGGGAGGGAGGGAGGGAGGGATGGAGGGAGGGAGGGAGGGAGGGAGGGAGGGAGGGAGGGAGGGAGGGAGGGAGGGATGGAGGGAGGGAGGGAGGGATGGAGGGAGGGAGGGATGGAGGGAGGGAGGGAGGGAGGGAGGGAGGGAGGGAGGGATGGAGGGAGGGAGGGATGGAGGGAGGGAGGGATGGAGGGAGGGAGGGAGGGAGGGAGGGAGGGAGGGAGGGAGGGATGGAGGGACAGGTCGCCTCTCAAGGAATGGCTAAGCTCCTCAAAGACAAAAGACGGAGACTCGGGTTGCCGTGGGGTATTCACTCTCGTGGTTTACCGACCACACATCCCCAGGCGGAGTCCCGCAGCCAAGCGCCAGAACGACAGCCCCGACCACCGACCACAGAGGAGCCACACTCAGGAGGACTGAAGCCTGATTTCGGATACCACGTCGCTCGGCCCTCTGCAAGGGGGCCCTTAGCTCACGTCTCTCAGGCCCCACCCCCACCCCAAGAGGCAGACCATGTTGACGGTTTGCTTCCGGAGCCCCGCGGGCACCCAGAGACATCCAGGGTAGGGAGGAAGAGCAGCATCCTCTCTTCGCCCTCCCTCCAAACCGGCAACACGGAAGACTCCCCACGTTGCGGGACACGGGAATCCATCGTCAAGCCATCACGCCGGGGAAGCATCTTGTCTCTGGGGTTTTGCTCTGGTCTTCGACAGGAGCCACACACCTGCGTGGGTGAGACTGTCACGGCAACGGCGACACATACTGGCATCAGGTGTCTTCGCGGAGAGGGGGCCTGTAAAACAGAAGACCCACACGGAGGTTCAGTTCCACACTCCACTCCACCCTTCCAGGCTGGTTTCTCCCTGCTGAAGACGCGTGGGAACCCAGGGAGCGGCTACCAGATACCACGGGATCCCTGGAGAGGCCCGGAGAGCCAGCCTCCGCCCGAAACCCAAAACCGTCACCCCTTCCCCCTCTCCCCCTTCCGCCTCGTCTCTCTGGCCTCCGGCTCCACCCCTCCCACCGCCCCCAACCCCACCTCACCCAATGCCCCCACACCCACCAGCACCACCATGCCCCGGGGGCATCAGTGCGCTGGGGCCCCTCGAAGGGAAAGGGCGGGATGTCCCATGGCCCAGCGGCAGGCAAGAAGGGGTGGAGCCTCCTTGCCTGTGGGCCTTCCTAAGAGACGCTGGCTGTCTGCGTGGGCCTCCTGGCTGGACCGGAACGCCGTGCGGTGCTCCCCGCGATGGCTCTCCCGACACCTTCGAAGGCACCCTCCCCGCGGAAGCCCGAGGACGAGGACGGCGGAGGAGACTCGTCTGGACCCCGAGGCAAAGCGAGGCCCTACGAGCCTGCTTTGAGTGGGACCCATACCCGGGCATCGCCACCAGAGAACGGCTGGCCCAGGCCTTCAGCGTTCGGGAGTCCAGGGTTCAGAACTGGTTTCAGAACGAGAGGTCACGCCAGCTGAGGCAGCACCGGCGGCAATCTCCGCCCTGTCCGGGGAGACGCGGCCTGCAAGAAGGCAGGAGAAAGCGGACCTCCGTCACCCCATCCCAGACATCCCTGCTTCTCCAAGCCTTTCAGAAGGATCGCTTTCCAGGCATCGCCACCAGTGAAGTACTGGCCAGAGAGACGGGCCTCCCGGAGTCCAGGATTCACGTCTGGTTTCAGAACCAGAGGTCACGCCAGCTGAGGCAGCACCGGGCGGCAATCTCCGCCTGTCCGGGAGACGCCTGCAAGAAGGCAGGAGAAAGCGGACCTCCGTCACCCCATCCCAGACATCCCTGCTTCTCCAAGCCTTTCAGAAGGATCGCTTTCCAGGCATCGCCACCAGTGAAGTACTGGCCAGAGAGACGGGCCTCCCGGAGTCCAGGATTCACGCCTGGTTTCAGAACGAGAGGTCACGCCAGCTGAGGCAGCACCGGGCGGCAATCTCCGCCTGTCCGGGAGACGCGGCCTGCAAGAAGGCAGGAGAAAGCGGACCTCCGTCACCCCATCCCAGACATCCCTGCTTCTCCAAGCCTTTCAGAAGGATCGCTTTCCAGGCATCGCCACCAGTGAAGTACTGGCCAGAGAGACGGGCCTCCCGGAGTCCAGGATTCACGCCTGGTTTCAGAACGAGAGGTCACGCCAGCTGAGGCAGCACCGGGCGGCAATCTCCGCCCTGTCCTGGGAGACGCTGCCTGCAAAACACAAGACCCACACGGAGGTTCAGTTCCACACTCCACTCCACCCTTCCAGGCTGGTTTCTCCCTGCTGAAGACGCGTGGGAACCCAGGGAGCTGCCACCATGGAGCCCGTGGCGTCTGTCACATGAACCCCAGACCCCGGGCACACCGGGATGCTGACCCTTCCAGGCGGGAGGGAAGGCAGGCACAGGTGGAGAGAGGAACGGGAGACATAGAGGGACGGAAGGATGGGCGGAGAGACTCCGCACAAAGGAGAACTGCCATTCTTTCCTGGGCGTCCCGGGGATCCCGGAGCCGGCCCAGGTACCAGCGGGCGGGCCAAGCCATCACGCCGGGATGTATCTTGTCTCTGGGGTTTTGCTCTGGTCTTCGACAGGAGCCACACACCTGCGTGGGTGAGACTGTCACGGCAACGGCGACACATACTGGCATCGGGTGTCTTCGCGGAGAGGGGGCCTGTAAAACACAAGACCCACACGGAGGTTCAGTTCCACACTCCACTCCACCCTTCCAGGCTGGTTTCTCCCTGCTGAAGACGCGTGGGAACCCAGGGAGCTGCCACCATGGAGCCCGTGGCGTCTGTCACATGAACCCCAGACCCCGGGCACACCAGGGATGCTGACCCTTCCAGGCGGGAGGGAAGGCAGGCACAGGTGGAGAGAGGAACGGGAGACATAGAGGGACGGAAGGATGGGCGGAGAGACTCCGCACAAAGGAGAACTGCCATTCTTTCCTGGGCGTCCCGGGGATCCCGGAGCCGGCCCAGGTACCAGCAGGCGGGCCGTCTACCGCGCACGCGGGTTTGCGGGCAGCCACCTGGCCTCCTGTGGGAGCAGCCCCGCAGAGCTCTCTTGCCTTTCTGCCACCCAACCCACACCTGACCACCAGCTACCCCCCGCCCTGGCAGTATGCGTCATTCCCGGGCTGGGTGGAGACCCCGCCCCGCCAAAACACAGGGACCGGCAGCCCAGGCCTTCAGCTGCTCGGGAGTCCAGGGTTCAGAACTGGTTTCAGAACGAGAGGTCACGCCAGCTGAGGCAGCACCGGGCGGCAATCTCCGCCTGTCCGGGAGACGCGGCCTGCAAGAAGGCAGGAGAAAGCGGACCTCCGTCACCCCATCCCAGACATCCCTGCTTCTCCAAGCCTTTCAGAAGGATCGCTTTCCAGGCATCGCCACCAGTGAAGTACTGGCCAGAGAGACGGGCCTCCCGGAGTCCAGGATTCACGTCTGGTTTCAGAACCGAAGGGCAGGCACAGGTGGAGAGAGGAACGGGAGACATAGAGGGACGGAAGGATGGGCGGAGAGACTTCGGAAGGCAGGGAGGGAGGGAGGAAGGCAGGGAGAAAAAGCTGTCTCCGGACTCCTGGAACAACAGCAGCCCCACGCTCCGGGAAAACGGTAAGCTGCCTGCAAGAAGGCAGGAGAAAGCGGACCTCCGTCACCCCATCCCAGACATCCCTGCTTCTCCAAGCCTTTCAGAAGGATCGCTTCCAGGCATCGCCACCAGAGAACGGCTGGCCCAGGCCTTCAGCGCTCGGGAGTCCAGGGTTCAGAACTGGTTTCAGAACGAGAGGTCACGCCAGCTGAGGCAGCACCGGGCGGCAATCTCCGCCTGTCCGGGAGACGCCTGCAAGAAGGCAGGAGAAAGCGGACCTCCGTCACCCCATCCCAGACATCCCTGCTTCTCCAAGCCTTTCAGAAGGATCGCTTCCAGGCATCGCCACCAGAGAACGGCTGGCCCAGGCCTTCAGCGCTCGGGAGTCCAGGGTTCAGAACTGGTTTCAGAACGAGAGGTCACGCCAGCTGAGGCAGCACCGGGCGGCAATCTCCGCCTGTCCGGGAGACGCTGCCTGCAAGAAGGCAGGAGAAAGCGGACCCCCGTCACCCCAGCCCAGACATCCCTGCTTCTCCAAGCCTTTCAGAAGGATCGCTTCCAGGCATCGCCACCAGAGAACGGCTGGCCCAGGCCTTCAGCGCTCGGGAGTCCAGGGTTCAGAACTGGTTTCAGAACGAGAGGTCACGCCAGCTGAGGCAGCACCGGGCGGCAATCTCCGCCTGTCCGGGAGACGCCTGCAAGAAGGCAGGAGAAAGCGGACCTCCGTCACCCCATCCCAGACATCCCTGCTTCTCCAAGCCTTTCAGAAGGATCGCTTCCAGGCATCGCCACCAGAGAACGGCTGGCCCAGGCCTTCAGCGCTCGGGAGTCCAGGGTTCAGAACTGGTTTCAGAACGAGAGGTCACGCCAGCTGAGGCAGCACCGGGCGGCAATCTCCGCCATGTCCGGGAGACGCGCCGCAAGAAGGCAGGAGAAAGCGGACCTCCGTCACCCCATCCCAGACGTCCCTGCTTCTCCAAGCCTTTCAGAAGGATCGCTTTCCAGGCATCGCCACCAGAGAACGGCTGGCCCAGGCCTTCAGCGCTCTGGGGCCCCTCGAAGGGAAAGGGCGGGATGTCCCATGGCCCAGCGGCAGGCAAGAAGGGGTGGAGCCTCCTTGCCTGTGGGCCTTCCTAAGAGACGCTGGCTGTCTGCGCCGGCCTCCTGGCTGGACCGGAACGCCCTGCGGTGCTCCCCGCGATGGCTCTCCGACACCTTCAAAGGCACCCCTCCCTCCCACCGCCCCCAACCCCACCTCACCCAATGCCCCCACACCCACCAGCACCACCATGCCCCGGGGCATCAGTGCTCTGGGGCCCCTCAAGGGAAAGGGTGGCAGGTTGCCGAAGCACGCAGGCAGCCCCTGCAACGTGGCCCCCAGCGGTTGTCACCCTGCTCCCTGGTCAGTGGCCCCGGCAGGCGGGGATTTTGCCTACGCCGCCCTGGCTCCTCCCAAAGGGGCCCTCTCCCACCCTCAGACGCCTCGGTGGCCTCCGCCACCCCATCCCAGACATCCCTGCTTCTCCAAGCCTTTCAGAAGGATCGCTTCCAGGCATCGCCACCAGAGAACGGCTGGCCCAGGCCTTCAGCGCTCGGGAGTCCAGGGTTCAGAACTGGTTTCAGAACGAGAGGTCACGCCAGCTGAGGCAGCACCGGGCGGCAATCTCCGCCTGTCCGGGAGACGCCTGCAAGAAGGCAGGAGAAAGCGGACCTCCGTCACCCCATCCCAGACATCCCTGCTTCTCCAAGCCTTTCAGAAGGATCGCTTCCAGGCATCGCCACCAGAGAACGGCTGGCCCAGGCCTTCAGCGCTCGGGAGTCCAGGGTTCAGAACTGGTTTCAGAACGAGAGGTCACGCCAGCTGAGGCAGCACCGGGCGGCAATCTCCGCCTGTCCGGGAGACGCCTGCAAGAAGGCAGGAGAAAGCGGACCTCCGTCACCCCATCCCAGACATCCCTGCTTCTCCAAGCCTTTCAGAAGGATCGCTTCCAGGCATCGCCACCAGAGAACGGCTGGCCCAGGCCTTCAGCGCTCGGGAGTCCAGGGTTCAGAACTGGTTTCAGAACGAGAGGTCACGCCAGCTGAGGCAGCACCGGGCGGCAATCTCCGCCTGTCCGGGAGACGCTGCCTGCAAGAAGGCAGGAGAAAGCGGACCTCCGTCACCCCATCCCAGACATCCCTGCTTCTCCAAGCCTTTCAGAAGGATCGCTTCCAGGCATCGCCACCAGTGAACGGCTGGCCCAGGCCTTCAGCTGCTCGGGAGTCCAGGGTTCAGAACTGGTTTCAGAACGAGAGGTCACGCCAGCTGAGGCAGCACCGGGCGGCACCTCCTCCCTCCAAACCGGCAACACGGAAGACTCCCCACGTTGCGGGACACGGGAATCCATCGTCAAGCCATCACGCCGGGGAAGCATCTTGTCTCTGGGGTTTTGCTCTGGTCTTCGACAGGAGCCACACACCTGCGTGGGTGAGACTGTCACGGCAACGGCGACACATACTGGCATCGGGTGTCTTCGCGGAGAGGGGGCCTGTAAAACAAAGACCCACACGGAGGTTCAGTTCCACACTCCACTCCACCCTTCCAGGCGGGAGGGAAGGCAGGCACAGGTGGAGAGAGGAACGGGAGACATAGAGGGACGGAAGGATGGGCGGAGAGACTTCGGAAGGCAGGGAGGGAGGGATGGAGGGAGGGAGGGAGGGATGAAGGGAGGGAGGGAGGGATGGAGGGAGGGAGGGAGGGAGGGATGGAGGGAGGGAGGGATGGAGGGAGGGAGGGAGGGATGGAGGGAGGGAGGGAGGGAGGGAGGGATGGAGGGAGGGAAGGATGGAGGGAGGGAGGGAGGGAGGGATGGAGGGAGGGAGGGAGGGAGGGATGGAGGGAGGGAGGGAGGGAGGGAGGGAGGGAGGGAGGGATGGAGGGAGGGAGGGAGGGAGGGAGGGAGGGAGGGATGGAGGGAGGGAGGGAGGGAGGGAGGGATGGAGGGAGGGAGGGATGGAGGGAGGGAGGGAGGGAGGGAGGGATGGAGGGAGGGAGGGCTGACCCGCCTTGCATTCCTGCCTCCTAGGACTGGGCCCGGTGAGAGACTCCGCACAAAGGAGAACTGCCATTCTTTCCTGGGCGTCCCGGGGATCCCGGAGCCGGCCCAGGTACCAGCGGGCGGGATGTCCCATGGCCCAGCGGCAGGCAAGAAGGGGTGGAGCCTCCTTGCCTGTGGGCCTTCCTAAGAGACGCTGGCTGTCTGCGCCGGCCTCCTGGCTGGACCGGAACGCCGTGCGGTGCTCCCCGCGATGGCTCTCCGACACCTTCGAAACGGCACCCTCCCGCGGAAGCCCGAGGACGAGGACGGCGGAGGAGACTCGTCTGGACCCGAGGCAAAGCGAGGCCCTGCGAGCCTGCTTTGAGTGGAACCCATATCCGGGCATCGCCACCAGTGAAGTACTGGCCAGAGAGACGGGCCTCCCGGAGTCCAGGATTCACGCCTGGTTTCAGAACGAGAGGTCACGCCAGCTGAGGCAGCACCGGGCGGCAATCTCCGCCTGTCGGGGAGACGCGGCCTGCAAGAAGGCAGGAGAAAGCGGACCTCCGTCACCCCATCCCAGACATCCCTGCTTCTCCAAGCCTTTCAGAAGGATCGCTTTCCAGGCATCGCCACCAGTGAAGTACTGGCCAGAGAGACGGGCCTCCCGGAGTCCAGGATTCACGCCTGGTTTCAGAACGAGAGGTCACGCCAGCTGAGGCAGCACCGGGCGGCAATCTCCGCCTGTCCGGGAGACGCTGCCTGCAAGAAGGCAGGAGAAAGCGGACCTCCGTCACCCCATCCCAGACATCCCTGCTTCTCCAAGCCTTTCAGAAGGATCGCTTTCCAGGCATCGCCACCAGTGAAGTACTGGCCAGAGAGACGGGCCTCCCGGAGTCCAGGATTCACGCCTGGTTTCAGAACGAGAGGTCACGCCAGCTGAGGCAGCACCGGGCGGCAATCTCCGCCTGTCCGGGGAGACGCGGCCTGCAAGAAGGCAGGAGAAAGCGGACCTCCGTCACCCCATCCCAGACATCCCTGCTTCTCCAAGCCTTTCAGAAGGATCGCTTTCCAGGCATCGCCACCAGTGAAGTACTGGCCAGAGAGACGGGCCTCCCGGAGTCCAGGATTCACGCCTGGTTTCAGAACGAGAGGTCACGCCAGCTGAGGCAGCACCGGGCGGCAATCTCCGCCTGTCCGGGAGACGCTGCCTGCAAGAAGGCAGGAGAAAGCGGACCTCCGTCACCCCATCCCAGACATCCCTGCTTCTCCAAGCCTTTCAGAAGGATCGCTTCCAGGCATCGCCACCAGAGAACGGCTGGCCCAGGCCTTCAGCTGCTCGGGAGTCCAGGGTTCAGAACTGGTTTCAGAACGAGAGGTCACGCCAGCTGAGGCAGCACCGGGCGGCAATCTCCGCCTGTCGGGGAGACGCGGCCTGCAAGAAGGCAGGAGAAAGCGGACCTCCGTCACCCCATCCCAGACATCCCTGCTTCTCCAAGCCTTTCAGAAGGATCGCTTTCCAGGCATCGCCACCAGTGAAGTACTGGCCAGAGAGACGGGCCTCCCGGAGTCCAGGATTCACGCCTGGTTGCAGAACGAGAGGTCACGCCAGCTGAGGCAGCACCGGGCGGCAATCTCCGCCCTGGCAGGGAAGACGCGGCCTGCAAGAAGACAGGAGAAAGCGGACCTCCGTCACCCCATCCCAGACATCCCTGCTTCTCCAAGCCTTTCAGAAGGATCGCTTTCCAGGCATCGCCACCAGTGAAGTACTGGCCAGAGAGACGGGCCTCCCGGAGTCCAGGATTCACGTCTGGTTTCAGAACCAGAGGTCACGCCAGCTGAGGCAGCACCGGGCGGCAATCTCCGCCTGTCCGGGAGACGCTGCCTGCAAGAAGGCAGGAGAAAGCGGACCTCCGTCACCCCATCCCAGACATCCCTGCTTCTCCAAGCCTTTCAGAAGGATCGCTTCCAGGCATCGCCACCAGAGAACGGCTGGCCCAGGCCTTCAGTGCGCTGGGGCCCCTCGAAGGGAAAGGGCGGGATGTCCCATGGCCCAGCGGCAGGCAAGAAGGGGTGGAGCCTCCTTGCCTGTGGGCCTTCCTAAGAGACGCTGGCTGTCTGCGTGGGCCTCCTGGCTGGACCGAACGCCGGGGCGGTGTGGGTACCCCAAGGCGGGCCAGCTCCACCTCCCCAGCCCGCCTCCCTCCCAAAGGGGCCCTCTCCCACCCTCAGACGCCTCGGTGGCCTCCGCCCACCCCTCCCACCGCCCCCAACCCCACCTCACCCAATGCCCCCACACCCACCAGCACCACCATGCCCCGGGGGCATCAGTGCGCTGGGGCCCCTCGAAGGGAAAGGGCGGGATGTCCCATGGCCCAGCGGCAGGCAAGAAGGGGTGGAGCCTCCTTGCCTGTGGGCCTTCCTAAGAGACGCTGGCTGTCTGCGTGGGCCTCCTGGCTGGACCGGAACGCCGGGGCGGTGTGGGTACCCCAAGGCGGGCCAGCTCCACCTCCCCAGCCCGCCTCCCTCCCACCGCCCCCAACCCCACCTCACCCAATGCCCCCACACCCACCAGCACCACCATGCCCCGGGGCATCAGTGCTCTGGGGCCCCTCAAGGGAAAGGGTGGCAGGTTGCCGAAGCACGCAGGCAGCCCCTGCAACGTGGCCCCCAGCGGTTGTCACCCTGCTCCCTGGTCAGTGGCCCCGGCAGGCGGGGATTTTGCCTACGCCACCCTGGCTCCTCCCAAAGGGGCCCTCTCCCACCCTCAGACGCCTCGGTGGCCTCCGCAACCCCATCCCAGACATCCCTGCTTCTCCAAGCCTTTCAGAAGGATCGCTTCCAGGCATCGCCACCAGAGAACGGCTGGCCCAGGCCTTCAGCTGCTCGGGAGTCCAGGGTTCAGAACTGGTTTCAGAACGAGAGGTCACGCCAGCTGAGGCAGCACCGGGCGGCAATCTCCGCCTGTCCGGGAGACGCGGCCTGCAAGAAGGCAGGAGAAAGCGGACCTCCGTCACCCCATCCCAGACATCCCTGCTTCTCCAAGCCTTTCAGAAGGATCGCTTTCCAGGCATCGCCACCAGTGAAGTACTGGCCAGAGAGACGGGCCTCCCGGAGTCCAGGATTCACGTCTGGTTTCAGAACGAGAGGTCACGCCAGCTGAGGCAGCACCGGGCGGCAATCTCCGCCCTGTCCGGGAGACGCTGCCTGCAAGAAGGCAGGAGAAAGCGGACCTCCGTCACCCCATCCCAGACATCCCTGCTTCTCCAAGCCTTTCAGAAGGATCGCTTCCAGGCATCGCCACCAGAGAACGGCTGGCCCAGGCCTTCAGCTGCTCGGGAGTCCAGGGTTCAGAACTGGTTTCAGAACGAGAGGTCACGCCAGCTGAGGCAGCACCGGGCGGCACCCAGAGACATCCAGGGTAGGGAGGAAGAGCAGCATCCTCTCTTCGCCCTCCCTCCAAACCGGCAACACGGAAGACTCCCCACGTTGCGGGACACGGGAATCCATCGTCAAGCCATCACGCCGGGGAAGCATCTTGTCTCTGGGGTTTTGCTCTGGTCTTCGACAGGAGCCACACACCTGCGTGGGTGAGACTGTCACGGCAACGGCGACACATACTGGCATCAGGTGTCTTCGTGGAGAGGGGGCCTGTAAAACAGAAGACCCACACGGAGGTTCAGTTCCACACTCCACTCCACCCTTCCAGGCTGGTTTCTCCCTGCTGAAGACGCGTGGGAACCCAGGGAGCGGCTACCAGATACCACGGGATCCCTGGAGAGGCCCGAGAGCCAGCCTCCCACCCCTCAGACGCCTCGGTGGCCTCCGCCACCCCATCCCAGACATCCCTGCTTCTCCAAGCCTTTCAGAAGGATCGCTTTCCAGGCATCGCCACCAGTGAAGTACTGGCCAGAGAGACGGGCCTCCCGGAGTCCAGGATTCACGTCTGGTTTCAGAACGAGAGGTCACGCCAGCTGAGGCAGCACCGGGCGGCAATCTCCGCCCTGTCCGGGGAGACGCTGCCTGCAAGAAGGCAGGAGAAAGCGGACCTCCGTCACCCCATCCCAGACATCCCTGCTTCTCCAAGCCTTTCAGAAGGATCGCTTCCAGGCATCGCCACCAGAGAACGGCTGGCCCAGGCCTTCAGCGTTCGGGAGTCCAGGGTTCAGAACTGGTTTCAGAACGAGAGGTCACGCCAGCTGAGGCAGCACCGGCGGCAATCTCCGCCCTGTCCGGGGAGACGCGGCCTGCAAGAAGGCAGGAGAAAGCGGACCTCCGTCACCCCATCCCAGACATCCCTGCTTCTCCAAGCCTTTCAGAAGGATCGCTTTCCAGGCATCGCCACCAGTGAAGTACTGGCCAGAGAGACGGGCCTCCCGGAGTCCAGGATTCACGTCTGGTTTCAGAACGAGAGGTCACGCCAGCTGAGGCAGCACCGGGCGGCACCCAGAGACATCCAGGGTAGGGAGGAAGAGCAGCATCCTCTCTTCGCCCTCCCTCCAAACCGGCAACACGGAAGACTCCCCACGTTGCGGGACACGGGAATCCATCGTCAAGCCATCACGCCGGGGAAGCATCTTGTCTCTGGGGTTTTGCTCTGGTCTTCGACAGGAGCCACACACCTGCGTGGGTGAGACTGTCACGGCAACGGCGACACATACTGGCATCAGGTGTCTTCGCGGAGAGGGGGCCTGTAAAACAGAAGACCCACACGGAGGTTCAGTTCCACACTCCACTCCACCCTTCCAGGCTGGTTTCTCCCTGCTGAAGACGCGTGGGAACCCAGGAGCTGCCACCATGGAGCCCGTGGCGTCTGTACGCAGACCCCAGACCCCGGGGACACCAGGGATGCTGACCCTTCCAGGCGGGAGGGAAGGCAGGCACAGGTGGAGAGAGGAACGGGAGACATAGAGGGACGGAAGGATGGGCGGAGAGACTTCGGAAGGCAGGGAGGGAGGGATGGAGGGAGGGAGGGAGGGACTGACCGACAGAGACAAGAGGCAGTGAGGAACGGAGGGAAAGACAGAGGGACACAGGGACAGAGGTAGGGCGGGAGGGAGCAAGGGACCGAGGGAGGAAGGCAGGGAGGGAGGGACTGACCGACAGAGACAAGAGGCAGTGAGGAACGGAGGGAAAGACAGAGGGACACAGGGACAGAGGTAGGGCGGGAGGGAGCAAGGGACCGAGGGAGGAAGGAAGGGAGGGAGGGAGGGAGGGAGGGAGGGATGGAGGGAGGGAGGGAGGGATGGAGGGAGGGAGGGAGGGATGGAGGGAGGGAGGGAGGGATGGAGGGAGGGAGGGAGGGAGGGATGGAGGGAGGGAGGGAGGGATGGAGGGAGGGAGGGAGGGATGGAGGGAGGGAGGGAGGGAGGGATGGAGGGAGGGAGGGAGGGAGGGAGGGAGGGAGGGAGGGATGGAGGGAGGGAGGGATGGAGGGAGGGAGGGATGGAGGGAGGGAGGGAGGGAGGGAGGGAGGGAGGGAGGGATGGAGGGAGGGAGGGATGGAGGGAGGGAGGGATGGAGGGAGGGAGGGAGGGAGGGATGGAGGGAGGGAGGGATGGAGGGAGGGAGGGAGGGATGGAGGGAGGGAGGGAGGGAGGGAGGGATGGAGGGAGGGAGGGATGGAGGGAGGGAGGGATGGAGGGAGGGAGGGATGGAGGGATCAGCTGATGGCTCTCCGACACCTTCAAAGGCACCCTCCCGCCTGCTGCTGGATGATCTCCTGGCGTGCCCAGAGATTCTGCAGCAGGCGCACCCTTTCCTAGAAACCGAGGCCCCGGGGCAGCTGCAGGAATCAGAATAGACCGACGGGCTGGAACCATCCCTCAGCGAGGAAGAATACCGGGCTCTACTAGATTAGCTTTATGACGCGGGCTGGGAACGAGTCACGCCAGCTGAGGCAGCACCGGCGGCAATCTCCGCCCTGTCCGGGGAGACGCGGCCTGCAAGAAGGCAGGAGAAAGCGGACCTCCGTCACCCCATCCCAGACATCCCTGCTTCTCCAAGCCTTTCAGAAGGATCGCTTTCCAGGCATCGCCACCAGTGAAGTACTGGCCAGAGAGACGGGCCTCCCGGAGTCCAGGATTCACGTCTGGTTTCAGAACGAGAGGTCACGCCAGCTGAGGCAGCACCGGGCGGCAATCTCCGCCCTGTCCGCGGAGACGCGGCCTGCAAGAAGGCAGGAGAAAGCGGACCTCCGTCACCCCATCCCAGACATCCCTGCTTCTCCAAGCCTTTCAGAAGGATCGCTTTCCAGGCATCGCCACCAGTGAAGTACTGGCCAGAGAGACGGGCCTCCCGGAGTCCAGGATTCACGTCTGGTTTCAGAACGAGAGGTCACGCCAGCTGAGGCAGCACCGGCGGCAATCTCCGCCCTGTCCGGGGAGACGCGGCCTGCAAGAAGGCAGGAGAAAGCGGACCTCCGTCACCCCATCCCAGACATCCCTGCTTCTCCAAGCCTTTCAGAAGGATCGCTTTCCAGGCATCGCCACCAGTGAAGTACTGGCCAGAGAGACGGGCCTCCCGGAGTCCAGGATTCACGTCTGGTTTCAGAACGAGAGGTCACGCCAGCTGAGGCAGCACCGGCGGCAATCTCCGCCCTGTCCGGGGAGACGCGGCCTGCAAGAAGGCAGGAGAAAGCGGACCTCCGTCACCCCATCCCAGACATCCCTGCTTCTCCAAGCCTTTCAGAAGGATCGCTTTCCAGGCATCGCCACCAGTGAAGTACTGGCCAGAGAGACGGGCCTCCCGGAGTCCAGGATTCACGTCTGGTTTCAGAACGAGAGGTCACGCCAGCTGAGGCAGCACCGGCGGCAATCTCCGCCCTGTCCGGGGAGACGCGGCCTGCAAGAAGGCAGGAGAAAGCGGACCTCCGTCACCCCATCCCAGACATCCCTGCTTCTCCAAGCCTTTCAGAAGGATCGCTTTCCAGGCATCGCCACCAGTGAAGTACTGGCCAGAGAGACGGGCCTCCCGGAGTCCAGGATTCACGTCTGGTTTCAGAACGAGAGGTCACGCCAGCTGAGGCAGCACCGGCGGCAATCTCCGCCCTGTCCGGGGAGACGCGGCCTGCAAGAAGGCAGGAGAAAGCGGACCTCCGTCACCCCATCCCAGACATCCCTGCTTCTCCAAGCCTTTCAGAAGGATCGCTTTCCAGGCATCGCCACCAGTGAAGTACTGGCCAGAGAGACGGGCCTCCCGGAGTCCAGGATTCACGTCTGGTTTCAGAACGAGAGGTCACGCCAGCTGAGGCAGCACCGGCGGCAATCTCCGCCCTGTCCGGGGAGACGCGGCCTGCAAGAAGGCAGGAGAAAGCGGACCTCCGTCACCCCATCCCAGACATCCCTGCTTCTCCAAGCCTTTCAGAAGGATCGCTTTCCAGGCATCGCCACCAGTGAAGTACTGGCCAGAGAGACGGGCCTCCCGGAGTCCAGGATTCACGTCTGGTTTCAGAACGAGAGGTCACGCCAGCTGAGGCAGCACCGGGCGGCAATCTCCGCCCTGTCCGGGGAGACGCGGCCTGCAAGAAGGCAGGAGAAAGCGGACCTCCGTCACCCCATCCCAGACATCCCTGCTTCTCCAAGCCTTTCAGAAGGATCGCTTTCCAGGCATCGCCACCAGTGAAGTACTGGCCAGAGAGACGGGCCTCCCGGAGTCCAGGATTCACGTCTGGTTTCAGAACGAGAGGTCACGCCAGCTGAGGCAGCACCGGGCGGCAATCTCCGCCTGTCCGGGAGACGCTGCCTGCAAGAAGGCAGGAGAAAGCGGACCTCCGCCACCCCATCCCAGACATCCCTGCTTCTCCAAGCCTTTCAGAAGGATCGCTTTCCAGGCATCGCCACCAGTGAAGTACTGGCCAGAGAGACGGGCCTCCCGGAGTCCAGGATTCACGTCTGGTTTCAGAACGAGAGGTCACGCCAGCTGAGGCAGCACCGGGCGGCAATCTCCGCCTGTCCGGGAGACGCTGCCTGCAAGAAGGCAGGAGAAAGCGGACCTCCGCCACCCCATCCCAGACATCCCTGCTTCTCCAAGCCTTTCAGAAGGATCGCTTTCCAGGCATCGCCACCAGTGAAGTACTGGCCAGAGAGACGGGCCTCCCGGAGTCCAGGATTCACGTCTGGTTTCAGAACGAGAGGTCACGCCAGCTGAGGCAGCACCAGGCGGAGTCCCGCAGCCAAGCGCCAGAACGACAGCCCCGACCACCGACCACAGAGGAGCCACACTCAGGAGGACTGAAGCCTGATTTCGGATACCACGTCGCTCGGCCCTCTGCAAGGGGGCCCTTAGCTCACGTCTCTCAGGCCCCACCCCCACCCCAAGAGGCAGACCATGTTGACGGTTTGCTTCCGGAGCCCGCGGGCACCCAGAGACATCCAGGGTAGGGAGGAAGAGCAGCATCCTCTCTTCGCCCTCCCTCCAAACCGGCAACACGGAAGACTCCCCACGTTGCGGGACACGGGAATCCATCGTCAAGCCATCACGCCGGGGAAGCATCTTGTCTCTGGGGTTTTGCTCTGGTCTTCGACAGGAGCCACACACCTGCGTGGGTGAGACTGTCACGGCAACGGCGACACATACTGGCATCAGGTGTCTTCGCGGAGAGGGGGCCTGTAAAACAGAAGACCCACACGGAGGTTCAGTTCCACACTCCACTCCACCCTTCCAGGCTGGTTTCTCCCTGCTGAAGACGCGTGGGAACCCAGGGAGCGGCCACCATGGAGCCCGTGGCGTCTGCACGCAGACCCCAGACCCCGGGCACACCCGGGATGCTGACCCTTCCAGGCGGGAGGGAAGGCAGGCACAGGTGGAGAGAGGAACGGGAGACATAGAGGGACGGAAGGATGGGCGGAGAGACTTGGAAGGCAGGGAGGGAGGGATGGAGGGAGGGAGGGATGGAGGGAGGGAGGGAGGGAGGGAGGGATGGAGGGAGGGAGGGAGGGATGGAGGGAGGGAGGGATGGAGGGAGGGAGGGATGGAGGGAGGGAGGGAGGGAGGGAGGGATGGAGGGAGGGAGGGAGGGAGGGAGGGAGGGAGGGAGGGAGGGAGGGATGGAGGGAGGGAGGGATGGAGGGAGGGAGGGATGGAGGGAGGGATGGAGGGAGGGAGGGATGGAGGGAGGGAGGGATGGAGGGAGGGAGGGATGGAGGGAGGGAGGGAGGGAGGGAGGGAGGGAGGGAGGGAGGGATGGAGGGAGGGAGGGATGGAGGGAGGGAGGGATGGAGGGAGGGAGGGACACCATCAACGGCACCCTCGCCTGAAGCACAAGGACGAGGACAGCGGAGGAGACTCATCTGGAACCCGAGGCAAAACGAGGCCCTATGAGCCTGCTTTGAGTGGGACCCATATCCGGGCATCGCCACCAGTGAAGTACTGGCCAGAGAGACGGGCCTCCCGGAGTCCAGGATTCACGTCTGGTTTCAGAACGAGAGGTCACGCCAGCTGAGGCAGCACCGGGCGGCAATCTCCGCCTGTCCGGGAGACGCTGCCTGCAAGAAGGCAGGAGAAAGCGGACCTCCGTCACCCCATCCCAGACATCCCTGCTTCTCCAAGCCTTCAGAAGGATCGCTTCCAGGCATCGCCACCAGTGAAGTACTGGCCAGAGAGACGGGCCTCCCGGAGTCCAGGATTCACGTCTGGTTTCAGAACGAGAGGTCACGCCAGCTGAGGCAGCACCGGGCGGCAATCTCCGCCTGTCCTGGGAGACGCTGCCTGCAAGAAGGCAGGAGAAAGCGGACCTCCGTCACCCCATCCCAGACATCCCTGCTTCTCCAAGCCTTCAGAAGGATCGCTTCCAGGCATCGCCACCAGTGAAGTACTGGCCAGAGAGACGGGCCTCCCGGAGTCCAGGATTCACGTCTGGTTTCAGAACGAGAGGTCACGCCAGCTGAGGCAGCACCGGGCGGCAATCTCCGCCTGTCCTGGGAGACGCTGCCTGCAAGAAGGCAGGAGAAAGCGGACCTCCGTCACCCCATCCCAGACATCCCTGCTTCTCCAAGCCTTCAGAAGGATCGCTTCCAGGCATCGCCACCAGTGAAGTACTGGCCAGAGAGACGGGCCTCCCGGAGTCCAGGATTCACGTCTGGTTTCAGAACGAGAGGTCACGCCAGCTGAGGCAGCACCGGGCGGCAATCTCCGCCTGTCCGGGAGACGCTGCCTGCAAGAAGGCAGGAGAAAGCGGACCTCCGTCACCCCATCCCAGACATCCCTGCTTCTCCAAGCCTTCAGAAGGATCGCTTTCCAGGCATCGCCACCAGTGAAGTACTGGCCAGAGAGACGGGCCTCCCGGAGTCCAGGATTCACGTCTGGTTTCAGAACGAGAGGTCACGCCAGCTGAGGCAGCACCGGGCGGCAATCTCCGCCTGTCCGGGAGACGCTGCCTGCAAGAAGGCAGGAGAAAGCGGACCTCCGTCACCCCATCCCAGACATCCCTGCTTCTCCAAGCCTTCAGAAGGATCGCTTCCAGGCATCGCCACCAGTGAAGTACTGGCCAGAGAGACGGGCCTCCCGGAGTCCAGGATTCACGTCTGGTTTCAGAACGAGAGGTCACGCCAGCTGAGGCAGCACCGGGCGGCAATCTCCGCCTGTCCTGGGAGACGCTGCCTGCAAGAAGGCAGGAGAAAGCGGACCTCCGTCACCCCATCCCAGACATCCCTGCTTCTCCAAGCCTTCAGAAGGATCGCTTCCAGGCATCGCCACCAGTGAAGTACTGGCCAGAGAGACGGGCCTCCCGGAGTCCAGGATTCACGTCTGGTTTCAGAACGAGAGGTCACGCCAGCTGAGGCAGCACCGGGCGGCAATCTCCGCCTGTCCTGGGAGACGCTGCCTGCAAGAAGGCAGGAGAAAGCGGACCTCCGTCACCCCATCCCAGACATCCCTGCTTCTCCAAGCCTTCAGAAGGATCGCTTCCAGGCATCGCCACCAGTGAAGTACTGGCCAGAGAGACGGGCCTCCCGGAGTCCAGGATTCACGTCTGGTTTCAGAACGAGAGGTCACGCCAGCTGAGGCAGCACCGGGCGGCAATCTCCGCCTGCTGCTGGATGATCTCCGGGCGTGCCCAGAGATTCTGCAGCAGGCGCACACTTTCCTAGAAACCGAGGCCCCGGGGCAGCTGCAGGAATCAGAATAGACCGACGGGCTGGAACCATCCCTCAGCGAGGAAGAATACCGGGCTCTACTAGATTAGCTTTATGACGCGGGCTGGGAACGGAGTCACGGCAGGGCGGTGGCCTCTCTTTCGCGGGGAACCACTGGCTGGGCATGGAGGGGCGTGTCTTCCCTCCGGGCTGACCCGCCTTGCATTCCTGCCTCCTAGGTCTGGGCCCGGTGAGAGACTCCGCACAAAGGAGAACTGCCATTCTTTCCTGGGCGTCCCGGGGATCCCAGAGCCGGCCCAGGTACCAGCGGGCGGGCCGTCTACCGTGCACGCGCGGGTTTGCGGGCAGCCACCTGGCCTCCTGTGTGAGCAGCCCCGGCAGAGCTGTCTTGCCTTTCTGCCACCCCACCCACGCCTGACCACCAGCTACCCCCCGCCCCGGAAGTATGCGTCATTCCCCGGGCTGGGTGGAGCCTCCTTGCCTGTGGGCCTTCCTAAGAGACGCTGGCTGTCTGCGCCGGCCTCCTGGCTGGACCGAACGCCGCGGTGCTCCCTGCATCCTCCCAGGAGCTGCCACCATGGAGCCCGTGGCGTCTGTACGCAGACCCCAGACCCCGGGGACACCAGGGATGCTGACCCTTCCAGGCGGGAGGGAAGGCAGGCACAGGTGGAGAGAGGAACGGGAGACATAGAGGGACGGAAGGATGGGCGGAGAGACTTCGGAAGGCAGGGAGGGAGGGATGGAGGGAGGGAGGGATGGAGGGAGGGAGGGATGGAGGGAGGGAGGGATGGAGGGAGGGAGGGATGGAGGGAGGGAGGGAGGGAGGGAGGGAGGGAGGGATGGAGGGAGGGAGGGAGGGATGGAGGGATGGAGGGAGGGAGGGAGGGAGGGAGGGAGGGAGGGAGGGAGGGATGGAGGGAGGGAGGGAGGGAGGGAGGGAGGGATGGAGGGAGGGAGGGAGGGAGGGAGGGAGGGAGGGATGGAGGGAGGGAGGGAGGGAGGGAGGGAGGGAGGGAGGGATGGAGGGAGGGAGGGAGGGAGGGAGGGAGGGAGGGAGGGAGGGAGGGAGGGATGGAGGGAGGGAGGGATGGAGGGAGGGAGGGAGGGATGGAGGGAGGGATGGAGGGAGGGAGGGAGGGATGGAGGGAGGGAGGGAGGGAGGGAGGGAGGGAGGGATGGAGAGAGGGAGGGAGGGATGGAGGGAGGGAGGGATGGAGGGAGGGAGGGAGGGAGGGAGGGAGGGAGGGAGGGAGGGAGGGAGGGATGGAGGGAGGGAGGGAGGGAGGGATGGAGGGAGGGAGGGAGGGAGGGAGGGAGGGAGGGAGGGAGGGATGGAGGGAGGGAGGGAGGGAGGGAGGGAGGGAGGGACCCCACCTCCACCCGGCCAACCCCACCTCACCCAATGCCCCCACCCCCACCAGCACCACCATGCCCCGGGGGCATCAGTGCGCTGGGGCCCCTCGAAGGAAAGGGCGGGATGTCCCATGGCCCAGCGGCAGGCAAGAAGGGGTGGAGCCTCCTTGCCTGTGGGCCTTCCTAAGAGACGCTGGCTGTCTGCGTGGGCCTCCTGGCTGGACCGGAACGCCCTGCGGTGCTCCCCGCGATGGCTCTCCCGACACCTTCGAAGGCACCCTCCCCGCGGAAGCCGAGGACGAGGACGGCGGAGGAGACTCGTCTGGACCCAGAATAGCCCGAGGCCCTACGAGCCTGCTTTGAGTGGGACCCATATCCGGGCATCGCCACCAGAGAACGGCTGGCCCAGGCCTTCAGCGTTCGGGAGTCCAGGGTTCAGAACTGGTTTCAGAACGAGAGGTCACGCCAGCTGAGGCAGCACCGGCGGCAATCTCCGCCCTGTCCGGGGAGACGCGGCCTGCAAGAAGGCAGGAGAAAGCGGACCTCCGTCACCCCATCCCAGACATCCCTGCTTCTCCAAGCCTTTCAGAAGGATCGCTTTCCAGGCATCGCCACCAGTGAAGTACTGGCCAGAGAGACGGGCCTCCCGGAGTCCAGGATTCACGTCTGGTTTCAGAACGAGAGCTCACGCCAGCTGAGGCAGCACCAGGGCGGCAATCTCCGTCCTGGCCGGGGAGACGCAGCCCGCAAGAAGGCAGGAGAAAGCGGACCTCCGTCACCCCATCCCAGACATCCCTGCTTCTCCAAGCCTTTCAGAAGGATCGCTTCCAGGCATCGCCACCAGAGAACGGCTGGCCCAGGCCTTCAGCTGCCTGGGAGTCCAGGGTTCAGAACTGGTTTCAGAACGAGAGGTCACGCCAGCTGAGGCAGCACCGGGCGGCAATCTCCGCCTGTCCGGGGAGACGCGGCCTGCAAGAAGGCAGGAGAAAGCGGACCTCCGTCACCCCATCCCAGACATCCCTGCTTCTCCAAGCCTTTCAGAAGGATCGCTTTCCAGGCATCGCCACCAGTGAAGTACTGGCCAGAGAGACGGGCCTCCCGGAGTCCAGGATTCACGCCTGGTTTCAGAACGAGAGGTCACGCCAGCTGAGGCAGCACCGGCGGCAATCTCCGCCCTGTCCGGGGAGACGCGGCCTGCAAGAAGGCAGGAGAAAGCGGACCTCCGTCACCCCATCCCAGACATCCCTGCTTCTCCAAGCCTTTCAGAAGGATCGCTTTCCAGGCATCGCCACCAGTGAAGTACTGGCCAGAGAGACGGGCCTCCCGGAGTCCAGGATTCACGCCTGGTTTCAGAACGAGAGGTCACGCCAGCTGAGGCAGCACCGGCGGCAATCTCCGCCCTGTCCGGGGAGACGCGGCCTGCAAGAAGGCAGGAGAAAGCGGACCTCCGTCACCCCATCCCAGACATCCCTGCTTCTCCAAGCCTTTCAGAAGGATCGCTTTCCAGGCATCGCCACCAGAGAACGGCTGGCCCAGGCCTTCAGCTGCCTGGGAGTCCAGGGTTCAGAACTGGTTTCAGAACGAGAGGTCACGCCAGCTGAGGCAGCACCGGCGGCAATCTCCGCCCTGTCCGGGGAGACGCGGCCTGCAAGAAGGCAGGAGAAAGCGGACCTCCGTCACCCCATCCCAGACATCCCTGCTTCTCCAAGCCTTTCAGAAGGATCGCTTTCCAGGCATCGCCACCAGTGAAGTACTGGCCAGAGAGACGGGCCTCCCGGAGTCCAGGATTCACGACTGGTTTCAGAACGAGAGGTCACGCCAGCTGAGGCAGCACCGGCGGCAATCTCCGCCCTGTCCGGGGAGACGCGGCCTGCAAGAAGGCAGGAGAAAGCGGACCTCCGTCACCCCATCCCAGACATCCCTGCTTCTCCAAGCCTTTCAGAAGGATCGCTTTCCAGGCATCGCCACCAGTGAAGTACTGGCCAGAGAGACGGGCCTCCCGGAGTCCAGGATTCACGCCTGGTTTCAGAACGAGAGGTCACGCCAGCTGAGGCAGCACCGGGCGGCAATCTCCGCCTGTCCTGGGAGACGCTGCCTGCAAGAAGGCAGGAGAAAGCTGTCTCGGACTCCTGGAACAACAGCAGCCCCACGCCCGAAAACGTAAGCCTGCAAGGGCTGAGGGTTGGCGGCGGCCGGCGGGCGCCCTCCCTCCAAACCGGCAACACGGAAGACTCCCCACGTTGCGGGACACGGGAATCCATCGTCAAGCCATCACGCCGGGGAAGCATCTTGTCTCTGGGGTTTTGCTCTGGTCTTCGACAGGAGCCACACACCTGCGTGGGTGAGACTGTCACGGCAACGGCGACACATACTGGCATCAGGTGTCTTCGCGGAGAGGGGCCTGTAAAACAGAAGACCCACACGGAGGTTCAGTTCCACACTCCACTCCACCCTTCCAGGCTGGTTTCTCCCTGCTGAAGACGCGTGGGAACCCAGGAGCTGCCACCATGGAGCCCGTGGCGTCTGTACGCAGACCCCAGACCCCGGGGACACCAGGGATGCTGACCCTTCCAGGCGGGAGGGAAGGCAGGCACAGGTGGAGAGAGGAACGGGAGACATAGAGGGACGGAAGGATGGGCGGAGAGACTTCGGAAGGCAGGGAGAAAAAGCTGTCTCGGACTCCTGGAACAACAGCAGCCCCACGCCCGAAAACGGCAAAGCGCAGGCCCCACGCAGCCTGCTTTGAGTGGGACCCATATCCGGCATCGCCACCAGTGAAGTACTGGCCAGAGAGACGGGCCTCCCGGAGTCCAGGATTCACGCCTGGTTTCAGAACGAGAGGTCACGCCAGCTGAGGCAGCACCGGGCGGCAATCTCCGCCTGTCCTGGGAGACGCTGCCTGCAAGAAGGCAGGAGAAAGCTGTCTCGGACTCCTGGAACAACAGCAGCCCCACGCCCGAAAACGTAAGCCTCTGCAAGGGGGCCCTTAGCTCACGTCTCTCAGGCCCCACCCCCACCCCAAGAGGCAGACCATGTTGACGGTTTGCTTCCCGAGCCCACGGGCACCCAGAGACAACCAGGTAGGGAGGAAGAGCAGCATCCTCTCTTCGCCTCCCTCCAAACCGCAACACGGAAGCCACAGAGGGACACAGGGACAGAGGGAGGGCGGGAGGGAGCAAGGGACCGAGGGAGGAAGGCAGGGAGGGAGGGATGGAGGGAGGGAGGGATGGAGGGAGGGAGGGATGGAGGGAGGGAGGGAGGGATGGAGGGAGGGAGGGATGGAGGGAGGGAGGGATGGAGGGAGGGAGGGAGGGATGGAGGGAGGGAGGGATGGAGGGAGGGAGGGAGGGAGGGATGGAGGGAGGGAGGGATGGAGGGAGGGAGGGATGGAGGGAGGGAGGGAGGGATGGAGGGAGGGAGGGAGGGATGGAGGGAGGGAGGGATGGAGGGAGGGAGGGAGGGATGGAGGGAGGGAGGGAGGGATGGAGGGAGGGAGGGAGGGATGGAGGGAGGGAGGGATGGAGGGAGGGAGGGATGGAGGGAGGGAGGGATGGAGGGATGGAGGGAGGGAGGGATGGAGGGAGGGAGGGATGGAGGGAGGGAGGGATGGAGGGAGGGAGGGATGGAGCGATGGAGGGAGGGAGGGATGGAGGGAGGGAGGGATGGAGGGAGGGAGGGATGGAGGGAGGGAGGGATGGAGGGAGGGAGGGATGGAGGGAGGGAGGGATGGAGGGAGGGAGGGATGGAGGGAGGGAGGGATGGAGGGAGGGAGGGAGGGAGGGAGGGATGGAGGGAGGGAGGGATGGAGGGAGGGAGGGAGGGATGGAGGGAGGGAGGGATGGAGGGAGGGAGGGATGGAGGGAGGGAGGGAGGGATGGAGGGAGGGAGGGATGGAGGGAGGGAGGGATGGAGGGAGGGAGGGAGGGAGGGAGGGATGGAGGGAGGGAGGGAGGGAGGGAGGGAGGGAGGGAGGGAGGGAGGGAGGGAGGGATGGAGGGAGGGAGGGAGGGAGGGATGGAGGGAGGGAGGGATGGAGGGAGGGAGGGAGGGAGGGATGGAGGGAGGGAAGGATGGAGGGAGGGAGGGAGGGAGGGAGGGATGGAGGGAGGGAGGGAGGGAGGGAGGGAGGGAGGGAGGGATGGAGGGAGGGAGGGAGGGATGGAGGGAGGGAGGGAGGGAGGGAGGGATGGAGGGAGGGAGGGAGGGAGGGAGGGAGGGAGGGAGGGAGGGATGGAGGGAGGGATGGAGGGAGGGAGGGAGGGATGGAGGGAGGGAGGGAGGGAGGGAGGGAGGGAGGGAGGGAGGGAGGGAGGGAGGGAGGGAGGGAGGGAGGGAGGGAGGGAGGGAGGGAGGGAGGGAGGGAGGGACCGACCACAGAGGAGCCACACTCAGGAGGACTGAAGCCTGATTTCAGATTCCACGCCGTTCTCTGCAAGGGGCTGCAGTCACAACTCTATGGCCCCAACCCCACCCCCTCTCGGTGAGTCTGGACCATGTTGATCGGCTTATTCTGGAGTTCGGCACTCCAGAAATATCCAGGGAAGAGAGGAAGAGCAGCATCCTCTCTTGGACCTCCCTCCAAACCGCAACACCGCGAGACTCCCACGCGGACACGGAATCCATCGCCGCCACGCCCCCGGGATGTGTCTTGTCCAGTTTCGCCTGTCTTCACGTGGAGCCAAACACCTTCTGTGCACTGCCGGTAACGGCATGTCTGCCAGCATCGGTGTCTTCATGAGAGGGGGCCTGTGTACCAAAGGTCTACATGGAGATTCAGTTCCACACACCACTCCACACTTCCAGGCTGGTTGCTCTCTGCTGAAGGCTCTTGGGAACCCAGGGAGTGGCTTTCAGTTCCTGAGGGATCTCTGAGAGTCTGAGAGCAGCCCCCCCTGAAACCCACCCCTCACCCCTTCCCTCTCTCCCCTTCCACTGCGTCTCTCTGGCTTCTGGCCCCACCCCTCCCACACTCCCCAACCCCACCTGACCCAATGCCACCACCCCCACCAGCACCACTCTCACCGGGGTCACAGTAAGGCCAGTTCCCTTGCAGAGGAAGGGCGGGCTGTCCCAGGGCTCAGCAGCAGGCAAGAAGGGGTGGAGCCTCCCTGCCTGTGGGCCTTCATAAGGGACCCTGGCTGTCTGCGCCGGCCTCCTGGATGGAGCGGAATGCCGTGCGGTGCTCTCCGCGATGGCTCTCCCGACACTCAACGGGCAGGCCCCTCCCTGGGGAAGCCCGAGCACGAGGACGTCGGAGGAGACTCGTCTGGACCCCGAGGCAAAGCACGGCCCTGCGAGCCTGCTTTGAGCGGAACCCGTACCCGGGCATCACCACCAGAGAACAGCTGGCCCAGGCCATCGGCGTTCCGGAGCCCAGGTTCCAGATCAGGTTTCAGAAAGAGAGGTCATGCCAGCTGGGGCAGCACCGGCGGGGAATTTCTGCCCCGGCCGGGGAGGCGCTCGCCCGCAAGAAGGCAGGCAAAGCGACCGTCACCCCATCCAGACCGGGCCGCTGCCTTTAGCCTTGAGAAAGACGCACCGCGTACTGCTACCAGGGAGGGACTGGCCAGAGAGACGTGCCTCCCGGAGTCCAGGATTCACGTGTGGGAACAGAACAGAAGGGCCAGGCACCCAGGACTGGGTGGCAGGCGCCAAGACGAGGCGTGCCCCCTGCAATGCCCCGCCGGTGTCAGTTCTTACCTTGTCGGTGGCCCCGCAGGCGGGATTGCTTACGCCTCTGGCTCTCCCCGGCGTCTCTTCTCCCACCCAGCAGAGATCTCTGTGGCCTCCTCACATCCCAGCAAATGCCCGGGACTGGGACACCCAGCCGACGGCTCACAGGCCCCTTTATGTGGGACACCCAGGGCCTCCCTTGCTTTCTTACACAGGGCCAAGGCGCGCTTATGCCACTCCACGCCCCTGCAGTGTAGTCCGAGGTGGGTCTGGGCCAGGAGCCCTAGGTCGCCAGGGTTGGGTGGGAACCCCAAGCCGAGGCAGCTCCATCTCCACAGCCTGCGCCCCCGGAGGGCTCCACGCCGCAGGAGCAGATGCACACCATCTCTTTGCACTCCCCACCACCCCGGGATCCCGGACGCTCGTCTCCACTCCCCTCCGCCCTGCTGCTGGATGAGCTCCCTCATGCGCCTGTGAGCTTCGGGCAGGCGCACTTTCTAGAAACCGAGGCTCGGGGACCTGCAGGAATCAGAAGAGTTCGGCTGGAAACCACCATCAGCAAAAGGAAGAATACAGGGCACTGCTGAAGGAGATTTAGAACGCGGGCTTGGGACGGGTTCGCGGCAGGTCGGTGGCCTCTCTTACGCAGGGAACCCCTGGCTGGGCATGGGGGGGCGTGTCTTCCCTCCGGGCAGACCCGAGTGGCATTCATGCCTCCCAGAATAAATTCAGTGAGACTTTGCACAAAGGAGAACTGCCATTTCCTGGGCCTCCTGACTTTCGGAGTCGCCCACGCTCCAGCAGGTGGCCGCGGGTGGGGTCTGAGAGCACGCGTGGGTTTGCAGGCAGCCACCTTGCCTCCTGTGGGAGCAGCCCTGGCAGAGCTCTCTTGCCTTTCCGCCACCCCACCCCGGCCTGACCATCGGCTACCCCCCACCCCGGCAGTATGCGTCCTTCCCCGCTCTGGGTGGAGACCATTCCCGTGGAACACTGCCTGCCTATCGCTCCAGGTTTCCAGACCCCTCCTAGCCTGCCTCTGCGCTTTCCATTCCATCAAGCTACTGACACCTGGGTGGCCTCATGCCTCCCAGGAGCTGCCATCGTGGAGTGCCTGGCAAGGCTGTACGCAGACTCCAGACCCCGGGCACACCCGGGGTGCTCCACCTTCCAGGCGGGAGGGAAGGCAAGCCCAGGTGGAGAGAGGAACCGGAGACCTAGAGGGACGGAAGGATGTGCGGAGAGACTTTGGAAGGCAGGAAGGGAGGGACGGAGGGAGGGAGGGAGCTAGAGACTGACCGACAGGGAGAGGGAGTCAGTGAGGAACGGAGGGAAAGATCAAGGGACACAGGGTCAGAGGGTGGGCGGGAGAGAGCAAGGGAATGAGTGAGGAAGGCAGGGAGAAAAAAGCCGTCTCCTGTGACTAAACAACAGCAGCCCCCCGTGACTGGAAAACGGTAAGCACCGGCACCGGCTGAGTGGCTGGGCGGCGTCGCGGCGTTCACCGCCTCATTCCGTCGCCCGCGAATGGGCGTTTCAAAGACCAAAGACGGGTACTCGGGTTGTCGTGGGGTATTCAGACACTTGGTTTAGCGAGCACACATCCGCAGGCCGAGCACCGCAGCAGAGCGCCAGGCCGACATCCCCAACCACCAACCACAGAGGGAGCTACCCAGAGGACTAGCCTGATTTCGATTCCATCGCCGCCGCTCCCTCTGCAAGGGGCCGGTAGTCGCCGCCCGACCCAACCCCACCTCGGTAGAGGGGGGCTGACCATGTTGATCTGCTCCTCGAGACCTTGCAGGCACCCAGAAACATGTGCAGGGAATGGACAAAGAGCAGCATCCTCTCTTCGCCCTCCCGCAAAACCGGCCACACACCAAGAGAATCCCATGGCATCACAGGGACACGGAATCCATTGTCAAGCCATCACGCCGGGGATGTATCTTGTCTCCGGGGTTTCCCTCTGGTCATTGACGGGAGCCACACACCTGCGTGGCTGAGACTGTCACAGCAACGGCGACACACACAGGCATCGGGTGTCTTCACGGAGAGGGGGCCTGTAATACTCAAGACCCACATGGAGGTTCAGTTCCACACTCCACTCCACCCTTCCAGGCTGGTTTCTCCCTGCTGAAGATGCTTGGGAACCCAGGAGCCAGTTCCCCTCAGGGATCCCTGAGAGGCCCGAGGGACAGCTCCCTACAGAAACTCCACTCCTTCACCCGCTTCTATCCCCTCTTTCTTG
Organism: Hoolock leuconedys; assembly: GCA_023748175.1. Lineage (NCBI taxonomy): Eukaryota > Metazoa > Chordata > Mammalia > Primates > Hylobatidae > Hoolock > Hoolock leuconedys. The sequence goes on from JAKGGE010002678.1 coordinate 27,857, forward strand.
CTGCGCTTCTCTCTGGCCACTGGCCACACCTCTCCCACGCCCCCCAACCCCACCTCACCCAATGCCCCCCCCCAACCAGCACCACCACGCCCCGGTAGCATCAGTGGCTAGCTCCTCGGAGAAGGCTACAAGGGCTGTCCCAGGCTCAGGCAGGTAAGAACAGGGAGCTCTCCTGCTGGGTTATCATAAGAGTGCCGCTATTGTCTGCGCTTACTCCATTCTACTGGAACGGCTGTATGGTGGATCCTCCCAAACACCATATCTCGCCCAACGTCAACGCCTGTCCACCCAGTCAAACCGTCGCCGAAACCGTTCAAAAATGTTAAAAGAAGCGGATTCTGCCACTCTATCCTAGACGGTGACATGTTGCTCCAGATTTTGAGAAGGATCGCCAGGCATCACCACCAGGGAAGGATTGGCCAGGAGAGATTTGGCCTCCTGGAGTCCAGATTCACGTCTGTTTTCAGAACCGGTTGGCTACAAAATGCCACAGGAACGGTGGAGGCGCCAAGGCGCAGTAGGCAGCCTAGCGACGCTGCCCGGGCGGGTGTCACATCCGTTCTCATCGGTAACCCCGCAGGCGGGATTTTGCCTATGCTGCCCCTGCTCCCTGAAGGGGCCCCTCCACCTCCAGACGTGACTGCAGGAGCTCAAGAACCCGGGCAAATGCCTCGGGGACCGGGACACTCAGCGCGACGGCCTGCCAGGCCCCTGCATGGTGGGACAGCCAGGGCCCACTCAAGCTGGTCCAAAGGGCCAGGCCATGCTTGTGCCACCCACATCCCAGGGCAGTCCGTGGTCGGGATGGGGGCCAGCCATCCAGTAATGGCCGGGCGGGCGTGGGAAGCCCGTCGGGCAGTTCCACCTCCAGCCCGCTGGAACCCGAGGGCTCTGCCCAGGAGCAGATGCAGCTGCCCGGGGCGCTCCTCCCTCCGCTCCTTCAGGGAGGCCTGGTTCGCCTCCACTCCCCTCCGCCTGTTGCTGGATGAGCTCCTGGCGCCCAGAGCTTCTGCAGCTGCTGACCTTTCCTGTGGAAACCGAGGGGGGTTCCAGGGAGCCGCAGGAATTGAAGACCGGGCTGGAACCACCCTCTGTGCAGGGTGCTTGAATACTGGGCCATACTCTGGAGGAGCTTTAGGACTCAGGATGGTAATGGGTCGCATGTGGCTCTCTTCATGCCAACACCTGCAGGCTGGCATAGAGTCGTGTCTTACTCCGGGCTGACCCGCCTTTCGGCACCTCCTGCCTCCCCTTGGACTGGGCCCCGTGAGAGACTCGGCACAAAGTGAGAACTGTTATCTCTTCCTGGCCCCGGGATCCCGAGCCGCCCAGGTACCAGCAGCAGAAGGTGGCCGCCTACAACGACGCCAGTTTATGGGTACACCTGCCCTCCCAGGGGAAGCAGCACAGGCAGAGCTCTCTTGCCTTTCTGCCACCCCACCCCCACCTGACCACCGGCTACCCCACCCCCGGCAGTATGCGTCCCTCCCCGGACTGGGTGTAGACACCCGTCACACGAAACACCGGAACCTGTGCAGCGTCCAGGCCTTCTCTCCCTCCTGGGGCTCGCTGCATCTGCGCATCTGCTCCACCGTCGCTCGCCAACCCGTGCCTCTGCGGCCTCCCAGGACCTGCCACCGTGTAGCCCCTGGCGGATATATGCAAACCCCAGACACCAGGCACACCCGGGATGCTGAAACTTCCAGGAGGGAGGGAAGGCAGGCCCATGTGTAGAGAGGAACGGGAGACCTAGAGGGACGAAGGATGGGCTTGAGAGAATTTAAAGGCAGGGAGGGAGTGTGGGAGGAGGGAGGACTGAACGACACAGAGAGGGAGGCAGTGACGAACAGAGGGAAATACAGAGGGACACAGGGACAGAGAGAGGGCGGGAGGGAGCAAGGGACCCAGGGAGGAAGGCAGGGAGAAAAAAGTGGCTCCTGGACCTCTGAGCAACGCAGCCCCACATCTGGAAAAAATGGTAAGCCAGGCGAGGCTGAGGGCAGTGGGCAGCAGTCAGCACCTGCTCCTCGGCCTCCCTGTTCCGTCGCCCAAGGAATGGTCAGTTTCCTCAAAGACAAATGACGGGGACTCGGGTTGCTGTGGGGTATTCACCAACGTGGTTTACCAACCACACAGCCCCAGACCGAGCCCCGCAGCGGAGCGCCAGGCCGACAGCCCCGAACACCGAACACAGAGGAGCCACACTCAGGAGGACTGAAGCCTGATTTCGGATTGCACGTCGCTCGGCCCTCTGCAAGGGGGGGCCAGAAGCCATTGCCCTCGCCCCCACCTCACCACGAGAGGTTGACCATATTGACGGTTTGCTTCCTCGGAGTCCTGCGGGCACACAGAAACATCCAGGGAAGTGAGGAAGAGCAGCATCCTCTTTGCCTGCCATAAACCAGCCACACCGCCCAGACTCCCCCGTTCGGGTTGCAGTCCATCAGATCAGCCATCACGCCCGGGGATGTCTTGTCTCCTGTGGTTCCTCTTGTGTCTTCGGCCAGACCACACACCTACGTGGGTGAGACACAATCGCACGACCTTGAGGGGACACCCAAAGGAGCAGTGGGTGTCTTCCTTGGAGAGGGGCATGTAAAACTCAAGACCCACATGGAGGTTCAGTTCAAACTCCATCCACCTTTCAGGCTGGTTTCTCCTGCTGAAGGCAGCATTGGGAACCCAGGGGAGTGGCTTCCAATTCTCCAGCGGGATCCCTGGAGAGGCCGAGGGAACTGCGCCCGAGAGCCAACACCAGCACCCACCCCTCTCCCTTCCGCTGCACATCTCTCTGGCCTCAGTCCCACCCCTCCCACACCCCCAACCACCACCTCACCCAATGCCCCACCCCACCAGCACCACCCATGGGAGCATCGGTGCCTTGGACCCTCGGGCTGGCTGTCCCAGGGCTCAGTGGTGAGCAAAAATTGGTGGGCAACCTCTCCTGTGGGCAGCTTCACTTAAGAGGCAGCTGGCTGCCCTAAGCGACCTCCCCTGAAAGCTGGACGGGCATGGTGAGGTGCTCCCCTGATGGCTCTCCGACACCTTGAATGGCAGCACCCAGCGGAGCCGGGGCCGAGGACGGTGGAGGAGACTCAGGCGTCACAGACCCGAGGCAAGCGAGGCCCTGCTGAGACTGCTTTTGGTGGAACCCGGTACCCGGGCATGTCAACAGAGCGTCTGGCCCAGGCGTCAGTTCAGACGGGTCCAGATCTGGTTTCAGAATGAGAGGTCACGCCAGCTGAGGCAGCACCGGCGGGAATCTCCACCCTGGCCGGGGAGACGTGGCCCCAAGAAGGCAGGTGAAAGCGGACCTCCGTCACCCCATCCCAGACAGCCCTGCTGCTGTGACCTTTGAAACCCGGATAAGCTTTCGAAGACGCCAGCCACCAGGGGAAGGACTGGCCAGGGAGACGGTCCTCCCAGAGTCCAGGATTCACGTCTTGTTTCAGAACCGAAGGGCCAGGCGCCCGGGACCGGGTGGCAGGGTGCCGGCACAGGCAGGCGACCCCTGCAAACCGGCCCCCGGTGAATGTCACCCTGATCCCGGTGGGGTGGCCCGGCAGTGAGTTTTGCCTATGTCTCTCCCTGGCTCTCGGATCCCTCTCCCAAACTCCAGCAATCCCTGGGGTGGCCTCACAGCCACCCGGTAAATGCCAGGGTAGTGGGACACGCAGCAGGCGGCCTGCCGGGCCACGGTGGCACAGCCAGGGCAGCTCTCTGGCGGGCGGCTGAGACCAAGGCGTGCTTCTGCCACCCACGTCCCAGGGCAGTCCTTGGTGGGGCTGGGGCCAGGAGACACAGTTCCCGGAGGTGTAGAGCAGAACCCCAATCGAGCAGCTCCGCCTCCCCAGCCCCTGTGGCTCATCAGCCTCAACTCTAGATAAAACAAAAAGTGAGAGAGAGAGAGAGAGGAGGAGCTGGGGACGAGTGCGTCGCATTCCTGTGGACTCTCTTTTGCGGGCAACCACTTGCTGGGCATGGAGGGGTGTGTCTTCCCTCTGGGCTGACACGCCTGGCATTCCTACATCTTAGGACTGAGCCCAGTGAGAGACTCCGCACAAAGGAGAACTGCCATTCTTTCCTGGACATCCCGGGGATCCTGGAGCCGATCCAGGTAACAGCAGGCGGGACGTCTACCGCGCACGCGTGGGTTTGCGGGCAGCCACCTGGCCTCCTGTGGGAGCAGCCCCGGCAGAGCTCTCTTGCCTTTTCCACCACCCCACACCCGCCTGACCACCAGCTACCCCCTCCCCGGCAGTATGTGTCCTTCCCCGGGCTCGGTGGAGACCGTCGTCCCGCGAAACACAGGGCCCGGGCAGCGTCGAGGCCTTCTCTCCCTCCCGGGGCTCGCACCCTCTGTGCCCCCGCTCGACCATCGCTCGACAACCCGTGCCTTTGCATCCTCAGGGCTGCAGTAGATCCCCCTGGCGGCTATCGCAGACAGACCAGGCACACCAGGGTGCTGGAGCTATTCAAGCGGGGAGGAAGGCGAGCCTGGAGTGGAGAGGAAGGAACAGGGAAACCTAGGGGATGGAAGGATGGAGTGGAAGATGGAGAGCAGGGAGGAGGGAGGGGAGGATTGAACAGCTCAAAGGGGAGAGCAGTGGGAATGGGAGAAATACAGAGAACCCTGGGAGACAGAAGGAGGAGCAGGGAGCAAGGACAAAGGGAGGAGAAGAGCAGGGGCAGTCTCAGACTCCTGGAGCAACAACAGTCCAGCTCAGGAAAATAGTAAGCGCCAGCAGTGAGGCACAAGCTGGTAGCAACACTCGTTCCTCAGCAATTCTGTCCTTAGGAATGAGATTTCCTCAAAACAAATGTGTGATCAGGTTGCTGTGGGGTATTCACCCACTTGGTTTCCCGACCTCCTATCCCCAGGCCGAGCCCTGCAGCGGAGCTCCAGGCCAAGAGCACCGACCTCCGACCACAGAGGAGCCACACTCAGGAGGACTGAAGCCACGATTTCGGATTCCACGGCTGCTCGTCCCTCTGCAAGGGGAGGGCAGTGAATCCGTCTCTCCAGCCCCACCCCACCCCGAGAGGCTGACCATGTTGGCGGTTTGCTTCCAGGAGCCTCGCGGTGCCAGAAACATCCGGGAAGGAGAAGGCGAGGCATCTCTCTTGGCCCTCCTCTCCAAACAAACCACACCACAGACTCCCCCGCGTTGCGGGACACGGGAATCAGCCGTCAAGCCATCACGCGGGGGATGTGTCTTGTCTATGGGGTTTTGCTCTGGTCTTGACCAGGGAGCACTGCGTGGGAGAACTGTCGGCAGGGGACTACCACAGAGCCAGTGTCCAATAATGGGAGGCGTGTGAAAGCAAGACAAGCGGAGGTTTCAGTTCCACTCCCACTCCACCGTTCCAGGCTGATATCTCCCTGCTGAAGGCGGTGGGAGGAGACCCAGGGCTTCCGGTTCGGGATCCCTGGAGAGCCCAGGAGGAGATCAGCCGCCGCCTGCAACCACCCCTCACTTCGCTGCGTCTCTGGCCTCCGGCCCAACCTCACCCCAGCACACTGCACCCAGTACACACACCCAACCAGCACCATCGCCCGGGGCATCAGTCACGCTGGGTCCCGTCAGGCGAGGGCAGCGAGCTGTCCCAGGGCTCAGCAGCAGGCAAAGTGGTGGGCCTCGGCCTGGGCGCGTGAGCAGCTGGCTGTCCTGCGGCCGGCTGGACCGGCGTGGGGCCTCCCCAGGCGTCGCTCTGGGGCACCTTGAGCGGCACTCTCCCCCTGCAGACTTACGGACGGGCGGGAGGGCTGCGTCAGGACTTCGAGGAAGCGAGGCCCTCAAGGCTTCTTTCCAGAGGAAGCCACCGAGACGCCATCTGAAACCAGCAGCCCAGGACATCCAGTTTGGAGCCAGGGTCAGATCTGGTTTGGGAGACTAGAGGTCACGCCAGCTGGGGCAGCACAGGCGAGAACCTCCGCCATGGCCGGGGAGATGCGGCCCGAAAGAAGGCAGGTGAAAGCCAACCTCCGTCACCCCATCCCAGACGACCCTGCTTCTCCGAGACTTTTAGAAGGATCGCTTTCCAGGCATCGCCACCAGGGAAGGACTGGCCAGAGAGACGGGCCTCCCGGAGTCCAGGATTCACTTCTGGTTTCAGAACCGAAGGGCCAGGCACCCGGGAGCGTGTGGCAGGGCTCCGGCGCAGGCAGGCGGCCCCTGCAACGTGGCCCCCGGCGGGTGTCACCCTGCTCCCTGACCGGTGTAGCGCCCGGCAGAGGGACCCTGCCCTGCTGCCCTGGCTCATCACGAAGTGGCCTCTCACCCTCAGATGCCTCGGTGGCCTCCGCACCCCCGAACGTGCCGGGGGCCCGGGACACTGGCGCGACGACCTACGGGCCCTACTGCTGCCAGCACAGCCAAGCCATCAACCTGGGCGCAGGGGCCAGGGGCGTGCACCACCCACATCCCAGGGCAGTCTGTGGTGGGACTGGGTCCAGGGGCGGGTGCAGCCGGGCTGCGTGGGAATCCCAACGCTCCACCTCCCAGCCCATGCCACTGGGCTGCGCAGAAGATACCAAGCCATCCGACCCCTTCTCCCACTACCCAGGAACCCAGGCGTTACGTCTCCATTCCCCTCCGGCCTATTGCTGTATGAGCTCCATGAGTTCCCAGAGTTTCTGCAGCAGGCGCACCCTTACCTAGAAACCGAGGCCCCGGGGGTGCTGCAGGATTTGAAGAGCCCGCCGCGCTGGAACCACCCCTTAGTGAGGAAAAATACCGGGCTCTGCTGGAGGAGCTTAAGGATGCGGGCTGTGGACGGGGTCGTGGCAGGGCGGTGGCCTCTCTCTGCAGGGAATCCCTGGCTGGGCATGGAGGGGCGTGTCTTCCCTCTGGGCTGAACTGCCTAGCATTCCTGCCTCCTAGGACTGGGCCCGGTGAGAGACTCCGCACAAAGGAGAATTGCCATTCTTTCCTGGGCGTCCCGGGATCCCGGAGCCGGCCCAGGTGGTACCAGCAGGGGCCGTCTACGGCGCCGCGTCACGGTTCTTGAGGCAGCCACCTGGCCTACTGTGGGAGGAGCCCCGGCAGAGCTCTCTTGCCTTTCTGCCACCCCACCCCGGCCTGACCACCGGCTACCCCACCCCGGAAGTATGAGTCCTTCCCCGGGGCTGGGTGGAGACGCCCTTCCCGCGAAACATCGGGCCCAGGCAGCGTCCAGGCATTCTCTCCCTCCCGGGGCTGGCCGCCTCTGTGCCTCTGCTCCACCATCGCTCGCCAACCCATGCCTCTGCAGCCTCCCAGAGCTGCCTGCCGTGGAGCGCCTGGCGGCGCTGTAAGCAGACAAAACAGACACACACAGGATGCTGATCCTTCAAGGCAGGAGGAAGAGGCAGGCCAGGTGGAGAACCAGAGACCTAGAGGGGAAAGGCTTATGGGCGGAGAATTGGAGAGAGCAGGGGAGGGAGAAATGGAGGTGGGAGTGAGGGGGAGGGACTGACAGGGGGAGGAGGCAGTGAGGAATGGAGGGAAAGACAGAGGACACAGAGGGTCAGAGGGAGGGGAGGAGAACAAAGGGAACGGGAGTGTGGAAGGCAGGATAAAACGGTCTCGAACTCCTGGGTAAAAAGCAGAGGCAGTGGCGCCGGCTGGCGGGCGTGAGAGCTGGGGCGGCGGCAGCGAACACGACCGCCCGTTCCGTCCGCTTAAGGGAAATGGGCGGTTTCCTCAAAGACAAATACGGGGACTCAGGTTGCTGTGGGGTATTCCTGCTGGTTTTACCAAACCACACAATCCCAGGCTGAGCCACAGTGGAGCATGACCGACAGCCCGACCACCGAGCAGCCACACTCAGGAGGACTGAAGCTGATTTGATTCCACTCTCGACCCCTCTCTGCAAGGGGCGGTGGCTCAGTCTCTTGACCCCACCCCGCCCCTGAGGCTGACCATCTTGACGGTTTGCTTCCAGTGCCTGGGGCACCATAAACATCAGGGGAAGGGAGGAAGAGCAGCATCACTCTCTTCGCCCGACCTCAAGCCGGCCACACGCGCCAGACCTGCCCTTAGTTCGCGGAACCTGAGAATCCATCGTCAAGCCTTCCATGAGGGATGTATCTGTCTCTGGGGTTTAAGCTCCTGGTCTTGACAGACAAACCTGCATGAGTGAAATGTAGCAATATACAGGCATCATGTCTTCGCGGAGAGGGGCCTGTAAGAATTCAGACCCACACGGGTTTCAGTTCTACACTCCAATCCCACCCTTCAGGCTGGTTTCTCCCTGCTGAAGACGTGGGAACCCGGGGTGTGGCTTCCAGTTCCCACCCGAGGATCACAGGAACACGGAGGCAGACCATGAAACCCACCCCTCACGCCTTACGCCTCTCCCACTTCTGCTGCGTCTCTCTGGCCACCGGCCTCACCCCTCCCACCGCTCCAACCGCACCGCACCCAATGCCCCCACCCCCACAAGCACCACCACGCCCCGGTGGCATCAGTCCGCTCGGGCCCCTCGGAGGGCGAGGGTGGAGCTGTCAGGAGGCTCTGCGGCGGAGGCAGAAGGGTGGAGCCTCCTGCCTGTGGGCTTTTACGTAGAGCAGCTGGCTGTCTCGCATCAGCCTCACAGCTGTACCAGAATGCCGTGCGGAGCTCCCAGCGATAGCTCTCCTGACAACTTCCGAAAGGCACCCCCTCCCGAGAGTAGCCCAAGGACGGGCGGTGGAGTGCTCTCAAACTCCTGACCTTAGGTGATCCACCCACCTCGGCCTCCCAAATTTTTGTAAATATCTTTTTAAAAGTATCTTTTGGCTTTTTAGCAAGGAAAGAGTTGGCTTCCTATGCTGTCATCCCTTTAAAATTCTCTCACTGGCAGAGCACAGTGGCTCCGCCTGTAATCCCAGCACTTTGGGAGGCTGAGGCGGGTGAATCACCAGAGGTCAGGAGTTCAAGACCAGCCTGGCCAGCATGGTGAGAAACCCCGTCACTACTAAAAAATACAAATTGGCTGAGTGGGTAGCTTACCCGTAATCCCAGTTACAGGAGGCTGAAGCGGGAGAATAACTGAACAGGAAGTGAGGGTTGCAGTGAGCAGTCATCTGCACTCAACTAGACAGAAACAGACTCCATAATCTCAAACAAAAGTTCTCTCCTAAGGATTGAGAGAAAATAGCTGAGACCTATGTCAAAAATAAATTCTCACTCACAAAGTGTAACTTTCCATTTAGCAGGGATGCACTTTGGCCTTACCAGCTT
>JAKGGE010000027.1:0-16747 GCA_023748175.1 Hoolock leuconedys
GGCACAGGAGAATCACTTGAACCCAGGGAGGCAGAGGTTGCAAGTGAGCTGAGATCATGCCACTGCACTCCAGCCTCAGCAACAGAGCAAGACTCCATCTCAAAAAAAAAGAAGAGTTTTGATAATGGGTATGCATTAAGTCCTAACAAAAGCAGGGTGATGATAGCCCATTTCTGGGGGTTGTGTTGACCTCATCACATGGAAAATCATCTGTCTACATCCACCACTTAGGTAAGATATCATGTCATGTTTAAGAGCACAGGGCCTGAGTTCAAATGTCTGCTCTACCCTCTCGTGGTGATTCAGAACATAGAAAGAAATTATTTAGGCAGATAGTGATGGTAAGAGTCCTTGGAGGAATTTCCCTTTTAATAAAAGAAAAAAAGCAGCCCCCAAATCATTTCTTTTCTAACAAAGAGCAGCCTGTAAAATCAAGCTGCACACATAGAAAAGCAAGCTGGAAGCTTGCACAGGTGAATGCCGGCAGCTGTGCCAATAGAAAAGGGCTACCTGGGGGCCAGGCATGTTCAACATGGTGGCTCCATCTTCCCTTTTCTTTGTCACCACATGTACAGTAAAGAAACGGGCAACATGGTGCTGGCCAGGTAGATAACCCATCTGCATAAAAAAAGATTAGGGACAGTACCAAGCGGGAAATCCACCCCCATGATTCAATCACCTCCCACCAGGCCCCACCTCCAACGTTGAGGATTACAATTGGATGTGAGATTTGAGCAGGGACACCGACCCAAACCATATCATATGAGAAATTGCACCCCTATAGATGGCACACCTAGCACCAACCAGTTTTCATGCTCGCAAATGGCCACACTGCCCCAAACCAATCTCTCGCCCTATGTAACTCAGACACCACCTCCTCAAGCTTCATCATAATACCTCCTGCATTTCACCCTGAAGTAGCAAACCCATTTCTCCTGGATCCCTCTCTACCACAGAGATCTCTTCTCTTTATTTTGCCTATTAAACTTTCACACCTGAACCTCACCCTCTGTGTGTCCATGTCCTAGTTTTCCATATAGCCATGAGACAACGAATTTCAGGTATTACCTCAGACACGATGCTGCCTCAATGGGACTTTGAGTCAGCTTCTTACTCTCTGTGCCTTAGTTTCACATCTGCAAACCAGAGGTAGTCATGGACCCTCACAGAGTCAGGATGAAGATTAAATGAATTAGGCTTAGTTCAGCATCACAGCCCACAATACAGGCCTCCTCGTCCTAACATGGCTAAAAGTTCGCACAAGCTTGATGACTCTGGGAGGCAGATCACCGCCCTTCCTTTCAATGTGCAACTTGAGGAGAGCTGCGTTTATCTAGTGTACCCAACATGCAATCCATGCAGGGTTCAAAGTAGATGAAAATGAATGAATGAGGCAAATGTAAAGAAATGCACCTGTTGAGTCCACTGAGAAAGGAAAACCAGTCTCTGTGTTAAATTCTACAAAGCAGTATACGTACATTTGTCTATCACTCAGCAGGGATAATACTAATTACTCTTCCACCTTTTTGTGTCCTACTTATTACTTTGCACTTTCCCTACATTATTTCAAACAATCATCTAATAATCTTGACAAACCAGGTGTGGTGGTGTGTGCCTATAGTCCCAGCTACTCAGGAGGCTGAGGTGGGAGGATTGCTTGAACCCAGGAGTTTGAGGCTACAGTGAGCTATGATCGAGCCACTGCACTCCAGCCTGGGCAACAGAGCAAGACTCCATCTCTAAAAATAAATAAATATAGATATAGATATAAATGAATATATCAGTGATTATTATCTTTCCTTTACAGACATTAAAAAAAAACTATAGAAATTAAGACTTTTCCAGGCAACAGTGAAGTAGAAGGCACCCACCAGTATCTAGATTCAAAGGCTACCTTGGTAGTAAAGGCATGTGAACCCCTAAGTATGAGTGTATAAATAGACATAGGCACAGATGGGGTGTCAAAGAGCTGCAAATTCAGTGGGGACCACTGAAGCACATTGCCTTTCCTTCCAAAGCAGAACTGGGTCGACAGTAAAAGCTGTGAACATGGCAGAAAGAAGCTTGGGTGGTACTGGTGGTGTAACACCGCCTGCCTAGGTGGGAAATTAGATCTCATCAAGCTACAGTCTCAGAGCAGCCAAGCTAGCAAGGAATTAAACCCAGGTTGGCCAAACCCCACCCTCTGTGCAACACATGAACCACCCTTTTCATGGCAAATACAAGCACATAAAGATAAAGTACCACGCGTCCTTGGAGCATGTGCCTGACACCAAGGGTCCAGAGACTCATGAGAAATGACCCCAAGTTCTCACAGAGTCCCTTGGTTCAGCCCAATCAGCAGAGTGTGAGAAGTGCAAGAGGATGAGACTGTGCAGAGGTGGGGCCAGTACAAGGAGCTACCGGATGTTAGAGGAAAGTGCCCACCCAGCCAGGGGAACAGAGTGGAACAGCAGTTCCATTGTTTAACAAGCCATCTCATTGAATTGTTTTAGTGCATTCTTTGTTTCTCCATGACTTCTCAATTATGGCTTAAATGTGTTCTCCAATATTCATGTGTTGAAACTAATCTCCATTGTAGTGGTACTAAGAGGTGCTCAAGTGCCACCTTCCCGAAGCCCCTCTTATTAGCTTTCGCCTCAATGATCTCAAAATCATTGAGAAGTGATTAATCACTGGGGAAGTGATTAAGTCAAAAGAGAGCTCTGTCTCTAATAAATGGATTATTATAAAAGGGCTCAAGGCCGCGAGCATTTTCCACCCCTTCTGCCATGTGGGAACACAGAGTTTTCTCCCCTCCTGATGTAATCACCAGGGAAAATATTCCTCTTGGAAATGGAAACCAATTCCTCATCAGACACTAAAACCTGCCAGCACCTTGGTCTTGGACTTCCAGCCTCCAGAACCATGTGAGAAATAAATTTCCATTCTTTGTAAATTACCCAGTCTATGATATTTTATCATAGCAGCACAAATGAACTAAGACACTTCTGTTGTGTCCACAAGGCCTAATGCAAGTAGAAACAAAATAAGTAGCCTGGGTTTACAGAAAGTTAAATGAAGAGAAGAATCCAACAAGAAAATAGACTTGATTCAACTAATTTTGAGCTCTTACGAATTATTTCATCTAACCCCTCCCCAGCAACCCCATATAGGTGTTATAATTGTCTCCATTAACACATGAATCAGCTGAAGCTCAGAAAGGCTACATGATGTGCCCAAGTTCACATAAATATACATGGAAGAGCCCATGAGAAAACCAAAACAAAACCAACTTAGTTCCCCCTCCCATGCACTTTCCACCAGGCCAGGCAGTTTGTATTTCTTCTTTTTTCTTTTCTTTTTTTTTTTGAGATGGAGCTCGCCCTGTCGCCCAGGGTGGAGTACAGGCTGCAATCCGGCTCACCTAAGTCCGCTCTGCTGGTTCATCGCCATTCCTGCCTCGGCTCTCCCGAGTAGCTGGGACTACAGGCTCCTGCCACCACGCCTCGCTAATTTTTTGTACCTTTTTAGTAGAGACGGGTTTCACTGTGTTAGCCAGGTTGGTCTTGGATTCCCTGGACCCTCATGATCCACCTGTCTCGCTTCCCAAATTGCTGGGACATGCATGCGGAGCCACCCCACCCAGCCCCAGGCAGCTTGTTAAATACATGCATATTGCACACTTTGTTTTGCCCCCACTCATGCCGTCTAGAGGGTAATTTGTGGAGGAAACTAAGGAAATGTATGCCCCTTGTCTTTTGGTTGGGAATAGAATGTTCTTTGTGATTATTATGGACTGACAGTATATGGGGTGAGGAAAAGAATGCCTTGTGATTAGCAGGGACTGGACAGTTTATGGGTGAGGAAAGGGCTGGCCTGGCAGCTACTTGAAGCCTCGACCATGAGCCAGCATCCCATGACAGCAAGACATGTCTACTGGGGTCAACAAGACACCTGTATAGTCTAAAAGTCCTTGGGGCAGCCATTCCTCTCTTGGCCATCCCAGTGCAAGACCTCCTTGAAATGTCCCTTTCCTCATCTTGTCAAAATCCACCTCCTGCATAACTGGGAGCTGTCAGTGATTTATAACCCCAGGCAGGTGGCCTGGAATATGAGCTAAATTGCCTGAGTCACTAGCAAAGATAGAGTCATTCTGCAGGAAATTGGAAATCAATTTTGTCGTCAATTGCACAGAACTCTTATCAGGAGTTCCAGCTCACCATGTAATGCAACCAAGAACTTGAAGGCCAATACAAACAACAAGAGAAAAGTACTGTGTGTGTGTGTACATGTGTGTGGAAAGACAGACAGAGAGACTATTTATCCAAAAACATATCAACATTCAAAAAGACCAAGTCAAGGCCCCCCTCCAGCTGATAGAAGACCCCAGTATCCAGAGGATGGAGATGTTGTATCTAAGGAAAGTTGAGGACCATGTCATGCACAGTCAACTTGACCATGACTCCTGCCTGTGCTGAGTTACATGCAAAAACAAAGGACAGGTACACACAACCCCTCCACTTTGCACAGCACCTGGACATTATCAAGAAATTTTCTGGTGTGTTTCCACTCCTAGCTTTGAAGGGTTTTGGTTTGCTTTTGGTCTGCGTATGCACTCTTGCTTGCATTGTATGAGTCTCTTGTTTTGTAGTTTGAGAGGCAAATAAGATTCTAGGAGATATCTAAAAGCTGGAGTTCAGGTTAATACCTGAGTTATGCACATTTATACACACACACACACACGCACACACACAATCTTAGAAAAAGTGCCAAATTTTCCTGAACTTCATTTTTAAAAATATTTTCCATAAAATACAAAAAGTAGCACACACCAGTTGGGGCGCAGTGGCTCACGCCTATAATCCCACCACTTTGGGAGGTGGATACAGGCAGATCACTTGAGGTCAGGAGTTCGAGACCAGCCTGGCCAACATGGTGAAACCCCCTACTTTAAAAACACAAAAAATTATCCAGGCGTGGTGGCAGTTGCCTATAATCCCAGTGACTCAGGAGGCTGAGGCTTGAGAATCACTCTTGAACCCAGGAGGAGGTTGCAGTGAGCTGAGATCGTGCCACTGCACTCCAGCCTGGGTGACAGAAAGACCTTGTCTCCAAAAAAAAAAAAAAGAGTACACACCACAGAGTTATGATGTGAGTAAGGAAACAAGCTTTGTACAAGGAGAACTGTCTCTTGTCAATTTGCAATGATACACAATGATTAGTTGCTGATGTTCATATAGCCACTGACCTATTAGGCAAATGGGTAAACTGAGCCCCAAAGAACTGAAATGAGCTGTCTAAAACTAGTTCATGTGGAAAATATGAGAAAGAACTTAACATTTATGTTAGTTTATAAGAAAGAATCCTAACATTTATGTTAGGTTTATAAAACAGTTACTTGTCTCTTATGCATTCTTTTGATATGGCCTAAGAAAACATTCTCCTTCTGCTAAGGAAGACGTTTGAAGGCCTCGGAGAAGAGCTCACAAAATAGGAATCAGCAATCTTAGTCCTATTCTCTATCCTTCTTAGTGGTTCTAATAAGCTCTCTCATGAGAAGAGTAATTCTAGAGATTTATTGATTGATTGATTGATTGATTTAGGTACAGGGTCTTGCTCTTCACCCAGGCTGGAGTGAAATGATGCCTTCTGAGGATCACTGCAGCCTTGATCTCCCTAGTCTCAAGTGACCTGCTTCAGCCTTCCGAGTAAAGCCAGCCACAGGTGTGCACCACCACATCAGGCTAATTTTTTGTTTTAGCAGAGATGGAATCTTGCTATGTTGCTCCACACTGGAGTCTCAAACTCTGAGCTCATGTGATCCTCCCACCTAGGCTCTCTTCCAAAGTGCTGGAATTGCAGGCATGAGCCACACTGCACCTGGCCAAGAATTCTGAATATTACAGGCTCATACTGTCAAACTCCTCCACAGGATCACTCAACAGGAGTCTACACATGGGAAAGAAGGTAATTCCAACAGCTGCTCTCACACACATACTTATCAATATCTCACCCTCCCAATGGCAGGCTTGGCCCTATGCCCATCTCCCAGGAAGCCTCCTTATTGTGCCAACCCTCACGATCTCTTGAAATCATTACTTTGTCCCAGTTATTTGCACCTATTTCCTGCTTTTTTCCATATTTCTTTGCTCATGTGAATTTGCCTCCAATCTGACCATAAGTCCCTTCTGTGTGGGAGGGGAAGACCCCACCTATCTCCTTGAGTGTCCAGGCTATGCTATGGGATTAGGGTTGCCAGAGATGCCCCAGGAAATCTCTTACAAGCATGAGGGTAATAGTATTTCCATTTCTCTCTGGGCATAAATAGCTGTAGGTCTCTCGTGGAGGGGCCAGGGCTAAAAGTCACAGAGTAGTAGATTACCACCACCCCCACCCATGATCACAGTCTGTTAATAGGTATTCACCCAAAAAAGCTGGACCACATAATTCCTTGCATATGCTGGGGTCTCTGCCACCAGCTGGAAGAAAAGGAGAAGAGTCAAATCAGTTGTAGAATGACTGGCTCTGGGAGAGCAACCCAGTTCTGTAGACAGGGCCCAGGGACCACAGCGAACTAAAGTATAGTTCAGGGAGTGCATGGAGGTCCAAGGAAGCCCATGCAGGGGTAGAACACTGATGAGTAGCAGATGACACCTCAATGTTGACATATAAACTTCACAGTCCCAGGCACGGGACACAGACCGTACATGAGTAGCTTCCAAGGGAGAGGACTGGTGTAATCGAGGCTGACTCCACTTTTAATGTTTGACTGATGATAGCTTTCAAGTCTCACTACGTCCTTTCCCTTCTGCCCACATCTCAGCAAGACGATGAGAAAGCCTCTGGGCTCTCCTGCATTGGCATATGTGGGAAGTTTAAGTCATACAAGTTTCCACCCCATGTGCATGGGGAACTCACTGTGGGCCCTGACCCCAGGCCACCTGCTATGAACTGAATTCTGCCCTCCAAAAATCCATATGTCAAAGGCTTAACTTCCAATGGGATGGTATTTGAGATGCGGCTGTTTGGGAGATGATTACATTTAGATGAGGTCATAAGGATGGGGTCCCCATGATGAGATTAGTGTCTTTATAAGAAGACACCACCAGAGCTTGCTTGCTCTCCCTCTCTCTCTCTGTCTTATGAGGACACAGCAGGAAGGTAGCTGCCCACAAGTTGCTGAAGAGAGCCACCAGAATCTGGCCATGCTAACACCCTGATCTTGCACTCCTGGGCTCCAGAACTATGTAAATTTTTATTGTTTAAGCCACCTGCCCATGATATCCCATTATGGCTGCCTGAGCTGACCTTGGCACACTACCATAACACCCCAAGACAGTCTTCTCTCCCTGCTCTCATGCCATTGCCAGACCAGCTTGAGAGCATACCCTGTTCTCCAAGTTTCCTATTACCTGGAGTAATAAATCCTCTCATTCTCTTAGTGTGTGTGGCATCATCAGCCTCTGGATAATATATAAGCCAAATTCTGGGGCAGGTAGCCATCTCACCTTTGCAAGGTGACCACAGCAACTAGCAAGCCCCAGTAAAGAGGACTTCTTGACTGTCTCAGCCAAATGCCCGTGATCCTAGCTGGACTGACATGGATCAGAGGTCAAGAAACACTAAATTTGAGAAGATCCATGCAACCCAAGCTCCCACGAGACCAATGGTGGGACATTCTGGTGTTCTGGGCTGATTCACAGGTAACTGCAGGCTGGAGCCTACAAGTAGAGGGGCAGGAAGATTGCCACTCTGGGAGGGGCTGAGGAAGCATGGGTTTTATTTAGAAGGCCACATGGTTATGTAGAGGGATTCTCTCCTCTAGGAAGACATTTCATGGCACAGCCCTAGTCATGCCCACCAGTAACCTTGGAGCAAAGCATTTAAGTCAAAAAGCTGGAGAAAAAGGCTATTGCAGTAGCTCACGCCTGTAATCCCATCAATTTGGGAGGCCGGAGGCAGGTGGATCACTCTGAGGTCTGGCCAACATGGTGAAACCCCAACCTACCAAAAATTAACTGGGCATGGTGGCAGGTGCCTGTAATCCCAGCTACTCAGGGAGGCTGAGGCAGGAGAATGTTTGAACCTGGGAGGTGGAGATTTTAGTGAGCCGAGATCATGTCACTGTGACCTCCAGTTCAAAGTGCCTGGGAGTGAGACCTCTGACTCAAAAAAAAAAAATCTAAGGAAAAACTGTAGATTGCTTTCCCCAACTATTCAAGCCTATGTTTCTCCCTCTTCTTCTATTTAGGAAAACTAAAATATGCAATCTCCAGTTCCCCTTTTCAGTTAGAAATGACAGGAGTTTTGACAAGGAGATATAAACAGAAATTTAGTAGAGAAACCAACCTTTCAGATTGAAAAGGCAAAGCCCAAGTATGAGTAGGGAAATTCCTTTGTCTGTTCCTCCTTCTTCCTGTCTTGTAATGCAGGTGCAAAAGTAAGCGCAGTGCAGCAGCTACTTTCAGGACCCTTGAGGATGTAGCACACATGTTAAGGAAGATTTGCTTGAATTATAGCACTTGAACCAGCCACTGATTGCTCAAGCCATGAGTTTCTGGTTATGTGGGGGAAACAAACCTTACACATGGTTAAGCTTAGTTGTAGTGGATTTTCTCTACCACAGACAAACATCTGCCTGAACCTGGCACATCAGCAATGCAAGAAGAGAACCTTACAGATGGCTGGTGGATAATCTCCACCTCTGACTTCTTACCAACTGGGTAGGACTTGGGCAAGTTATCTTTCTAACCCTTAGTTTCTTTATCTGAAAAACAAATACTTATTGGCCAGTATTCCCTTGCAAAGTGTACTACCGACTTAAACTCAAAGTTTCAGCCCAGGGCCTTGGCACAGTAGAAGCCTCAATAAATGTAGGATATTTCTGTTAACTGCGTTTCAACAAGTCTATGCTCCATTTTCCCAAGAACAATTTGAGCAAAACCAATTATACCTTTTTCTTTTCTTTTACTTTCAACCATTTAGAGGCTTTTGTAAGCAACATGATATTATTCCAGAGTTTCGATCAGTAGATCACACAAATGAATCCTAAAGACTCACTTCGACAGACACTGGAAATTGTCAACTATTACCCCATTCTAAAATTGAGAACAGTCCTTTTTAAGTTTTATTTCAGGTTCAGGAGTATATGTGCAGGTTTGTCATATAAGTAAATTGTGTGTTATGGAAGTTTGGTACACATTATTTTGTCACCCAGATAATAATGCATAGTACTCAATGGACAGTCTTTTTCATCTCCTCCTCACCTTCTCCCACCCTCCACCCTCAAGTAGGCCCCAGTGTCTGTTGTTCTTTTCTTTATGCCTATATGTGTACCTCCCCATGTTTAGCCCCACTTACAAGTAAGACAGAACATGTAGTGTATTTGGTGTTTTGTTCTTGCATTAGTTCACTTAGATAGTGTAATTCCAGCTCCATCCATACCTGCATGACAAGATCTCCTTAGTTTTTTATGGCTGCATAGTATTCTATGATTTATATGGACCACATTTTCTTTATCCATTCTATCATTAATGGGCATTTACACTGATTCCATGTCTTTGCTTCTGTGAATAGTGCTGTGATGAACATCCACGCACGTGTCTTTACAGTAGAATGACTTAGATGCCTTTGGGTATATACCCAGTAATGGGATTTCTGAATTGAATAGTAGTTCTATTTTAAATTATTTAATCAAACTCTTTTATACCATGGCTGAACTAATTTACATTCCTACCATTAGTGTATACACGTTCCCTTCTCTCTACAGCCTCACCAGAATGTTTTTTGTTTTTTGTTTTTGAGATGGAGTTTCACTCTTGTTGCCCAGGCTGGAGTGCAGTGGCGCTTCTTGGCTCACCGCAACCTCTGCCTCCCAGGTTCAAGCAATTCTCCTGCCTCAGCCTCCTGAGTAGGTGGGATTACAGGCACCCACCACCACACCCGGCTAATTTTTTGTATTTTTAGTAGAGATGGGGTTTCGCCATGTTGGGCAGGCTGGTCTCAAACTCCTGACCTCAGGTGATCCACCCGCCTCAGCCTCCCAAAGTGCTGGGATTACAGGAGTGAGCCACTGCGCCTGATCCAACATATTATTTTTCCAGTTTTGTTTTGTTTTTTTGTATTTTTTTTTTTTTTTTTTTTTTTTTTTTGAGACAGGGTCTCACTTTGTTGCCCAGACTGGAGTACAGTGACAGTCACAGCTCACCGCAGCTTTGACCTCCCAGTTTCAAACAATCCTCCCATCTCAGCCTCCCAAGTAGCTGGGATCACAAGCATGTGCTACCACACCTGGCTAATTTTTATATTTTTGGTAGAGACAAGGTCTCACCATGTTGCCCAGGCTGGTCTCGAACTCCTGGGCTCAAACCATTCCCTTGCCTTGGCCTCCCAAAGTACTGGAATTACAGGTGTGAGCCAAGGCACCTGGTCTTGACTTTTCAATGACAGTCATTCTGACTGGTGTGAGATGGTATCTCATTGTGGTTTTGGTTTGCATTTATCTACTGGTTAGTGATGTTCAGCATTTTTGCTATGTTTGTTGGCCGCGTGTATATCTTCTTTTGAAAAGTGTCTATTCGTGTCCTTTGCCCACTTTTTAATGGGGTTGTTTTTTGAAAAGCAGTCTTTAAAAGGGTATTGAGCGGGTCACAAGAGGAGTGTCAGGATCACGCCCTTGCATTCTTAGGGACAGTGGATGGTGCTGGTTTTCCATTAAGGAAGCAGAGAGGGCAATTTAGGGAGTAAAATATCAGAGATGTCAGGAAATCCTTCCTGCTGCCCTCTGTCAATAAAATCTTTCTAAAGGGTAATTGAAGCTTTCTTTCCACAATTAACATCCAGCTTTAAATGCAAATCCACTGGGGGCACGAGATGAATGAACACAAATTCTCTTTAAAGTATAGATGACTAGCACTGAGGTCTTTCCAGAAATCAGAGTTTCAATGCAGTGGAGGGAAGTAGAAAATGTGACTGCAGGGAGAGGCAGCCAGGAGCCCAGTGACACACTTTTCAATGTTCACAAATTTTGCCAGAAATTGGTCCTCAGTTTTAATCCAGTAAAAAATCGTGAGAAATAAGTTCTGTCCTTGTAGCATTTTCTGGGCCCGAGACTCAGTGGTTCTCTCCACACAGAGACCACATCCAACCAGGAGCCAAAAATAGCTGCAGGCACTATTCACAATAGCAAAGACAGGGAACCAACTCAAATGCCCATCAATGACAGACTGGATAAAGAAAATGTGGTACATATATACCATGGAATACTATGCAGCCATAAAAAAGGAATGAGATCATGTCCTTTGCAGGGACATGGATGAAGCTGGAAGCCATTATCCTCAGCAAACTAACACAGAACAGAAAACCAGGCACCGCATGTTCTCACTCATAAGTGGG
Organism: Hoolock leuconedys; assembly: GCA_023748175.1. NCBI lineage: Eukaryota > Metazoa > Chordata > Mammalia > Primates > Hylobatidae > Hoolock > Hoolock leuconedys. The sequence continues at coordinate 11,377 of JAKGGE010000027.1, forward strand.
AGCTGAACGATGAGAACACACAGACCCAGGGAGGGGAACATCACACACCAGGGCCTGTCGGTGGGGGACAATGGGAAGGAGAGCATCAGGACCAATAGCAATGCATGCAGGGCTTAAAACCTAAGTAATGGGTTGATAGGTACTGCAAACCACCATGGCACACGTACACCTATGTAATATACCTGCACGTTCTGCACATGGGTCCCGGAACTTAAAATAAAATAAAATTTTTAAGAAGCTATAGAACACATGCCAGGCAAGTGCCCAGTCACCTCCAAGACCCAGGGGAACAAGGAGCCTTCCACCTTCCACCTTGGGATCATCACACAAAGGCTTGCTACGGTCTGCAGACCCCACATCCTAGGAGTCTCACGGCCGGCCGTGTGATGATGTCCACTAGGGCTGGCAGGATCCATCTGGCTGGTGGGGCTGGAGCAGAGAGTGCACACTGAGCACTCACGGACTCGCTGAGAAACCTCCACGCATGGCTGCCAGGCCCTGACCCAGCAGACAAGCCTCCCGTCTCCCTTAAGAGGAAGTCAATTCCTGGTGAAAACAGAAATCCTCCCTCTTTATTTATTTACTTTTTAGAGACAGGGTCTTGCTCTGTCTTCCAGGCTGGAGTGCAGTGACACCATCATAGCTCACTGCAACCGCAGTCTCCTCACTTCAAGCTATCCTCTGCCTCAAACTCCCAAAGTGTTGGGATTACAGGCAAGCACCACCATGCCTAGCTAATTTTTCTAAGAGATGGGGTCTTGCTATGTTGCCCAGGCAGGTCTCAAACTCCTGGCCTTGGAGTGATCCCTCCTGCCTCAGACTCCCAAAGTGCTGAGATTCGAGGCATGAGCCACTGTGCCCAGCCCATCCTGTCTTTAAAGCAAAATGTGAATACACACAAACACACATATACACCCACACACACATACACTGACTCCCATATTCCAACATAATCTCCTTTGATCTTCTCAACGGCCCTGTGAACAGTCTGGGCAAATATTATCCCAATTAATGGGTGATAAAAGTGAGGCTCGGCAAGCTCAACTAACTCAGCCAACTCAATCCAACGAGCAACTGCAGGCCCAGGCTCCTGGGATATCACCACTCTCCGCCTTTCTGCGTAATTGCCCTAAATAACTCCCTTATGCTCAGTGCAGAGGATCGTGAAGCCAACTTGCCCCTCAACGGCAGCAGGGAGGTTTTAAATTTTTATGTTTTTAAACGAGGAGATGTTTTCAATTGTTCCCATCTCTGTAAGCCTTCTCCTCTGGATGAAAAGGAATCTGGCTGGCAAGCCTGCCCTGCAGATGGCCACAGCCAAATGCCTAACAGCTTCAGTGCTGCATTTGATTGCGGGCGATGAAGAAAAACAAAGAAATCCTTAAACTGTGAAGGGGCCCGCCTGGCTTCAGGACATTCTCTGGTGCCTATATTCAAGATGTGTGCAATGCTGCCTTTCAACAAGTTTTAGTGCGTGCTTCTCTAGGATCTTTGAAGTTTCTCTGATGGAGAAACATTTTCTTTAGTTATTGGCTTTTGTAAAAAGCAAAATATACAAGCCTTACGATCTTCAGTCTCACAGCTCATAAATACTTGTGCAGAAGCACAGCCAGGCCCGCAAGGACTTTTCCCCGTTTTCCAGGCAAAATCAAAGAAATGTGTGGCCCAACTACCACCGTCCCCTTAGTCAGAGGGAGAAGGGAACGTGCTGTCTTTGGGGTCTCCAGGTCCCTCCCAGAGACCAACAAGAAGGAGGCTAAGGACAAAGCCACTTTTCTATGTCAGTAAACTCAAGACTCATCAGAGAATCAACACGGCACACAAAATTTCTCTTCTTTTTTTTTTTTTTTTTTTTTGAGACAGAGTCTCACTCTGTTGCCCAGGATGGAGTGCAGTGGCACGATCTCTGCTCACTGCAACCTCCACCTCTCGGGTTCAAGCGATTCTCCTGCCTCAGCCTCCTGAGTAGCCGGGATTACAGGTGCCCGCCACCACGCCTGGCTAATTTTTGTATTTTTAGCAGAGACGGGTTTCACCACGTTGGCCAGGCTGGTCTGGAACTCCTGATCTCAAATGATCCACCGCCTCAGCTTCCCAAAGTGCTGGGATCACAAGCGTGAGCCATCACATGCTAGCCTAAACAGAGTTTAATCAAGCAAAGAACGATTGCAAATCCAGCAGCTCCCCTGATCAGCCACATGGCAGGAAAAGATTTATGGACAGAAAAAGGAAAGTAAGATCTCGAAAATGGAAGTGAGGTGCAGAAACAGCTGATTGGTTACAGCTCAGGGTTTGCCCTATTAGAACCTGGTTTGAACAGGTGGCCGCCTCTGATTGGCCAAAACTCAGTGATTGACAAAGAGTAAGTGTCTGTTTACACATCCAAGTAGGTTAGTTCACCGTGCAGGGAGAAACCTTTAGGTCAGGGGTGTCTAATGTTTTGACTTCCCTCCGCCACACTGGAAGAAGAAGGATTGTCTTGGGCCACACATAAAATACATTAACACTAACAATAGGTAATGAGCTAAAAAAAAATTAAAAATTGCAAAGAAAAACCTCATAATGTTTTAAGAAAGTTTATGAATTTGTGTTGGGCCACATTCAAAGCCATCCTGGGCCTCATATGACCTGTGGGCCACGGGGTGGGCAAGTTTGCTTTACGCAGAACTTAAAATATGTCAGGAGGAGCCAGAAGCGGTGGTTTACGCCTATAACCCTAACACATTGGGAGGCCGAGGCAAGCGGATCACTTGAACTAAAGAGTTTGAGACCAGCCTGGCCAACATGGCGAGACCCTGTCTCTACTAAAAATACAAAAATGAGCTGGGCGTGGTGGCAGGCACCTGTAATCCCAGCTACTCCGGAGGCTGAGGTAGGAAAATCGCTTGAACCCGGGAGGCAGAGGTTGCAGTGAGCCGAGATTGTGCCACTGCACTCCAGCCTAGGTGACAAAGCAAGACTCCGTCTCAAAAAAAAAAAAAAAGTTGTCAGAGGGCTAAACTTAAGATACCCAAGCACTTTCAACTACGTAGTTGGAGAGAGTCAAAGAATTAGAGCTCTAGGTGCATTGATGGAAAGCCTCTTCCTTTCAATAAGACACTTAAATGCATATAATGTACGTATTGTTAAGATTCCCAAGAGAGCCCTTTTCCCAAGGATCCTGTCCTAACTTACCAGACATTTCCCAATATCCCTTTCTTTCTTCCTATTGAGACAAGCAAATTGGGGGCTTGGTGTGCTTTCTTGCTGATTCTTTCCTGGTCAAGTCTTCACTTCTTTTGCATTCCCCATGGGCTGCTAATCCTCATCCTAAAACAGGGCAGTTTGCATCAGGGCACACAGGACCAAAGTCATGCTGATCAGAGGAGAGGAAGAAGAAAGGAAGAGTGTGAGCAGGTATTAGGGCAGGCCTAGGGTTCCGGAACCTCATCACAGAGGTTGGTCTTGGTGGCGGAGCACACCGAGAGCTAAGATTCAAAAAAACATCAGGAAGTCTGGCTTGTCCCCAGTGGGGCCATGCCATCTGGCAGGCTGGCAGGGCCCAGGGTAATCCCTGCTTGGAAAAACAAGCAAATGCAGGAACAAACGAATAGATTGCCAAGTTCTGGATCTTCCAGAGCAGAGTAGCCACTTCCTCCTTCTGAACAACACAGGGATACATTCAAGGAACCAGATGTTACCCAGGTGCTTTAAAAAGTGAAGGACTGGGCCGGGCATGGTGGCTCACGCCTGTAATCCCAGCACTTTGGGAGGCTGAGGCAGGTGGATCATCTGAGATCAAGAGTCCAAGACCAGCCTGACCCAATATGGTGAAACTCTGTCTCTACTAAAAATACAAAAATTAGCTAGGGTGTGGTGGCATGCACCTGTAATCCCAGCTACTCGAGAGGTGCTTGAACACATGAGGCGAGTGGAGGTTAAAGTGAGATGACATTGTGCCAATGCACTCCAGCCTAGGCGACACAGTGAGACTCTGTCTCAAAAAAAAAAAAAAAGTTGTCAGAGGGCTAAACTTAAAATACCCAAGCACTTTCAACTACGTAGTTGGAGAGAGTCAAAGAATTAGAGCTCTAGGTGCATTGACGGAAAGCCTCTTCCTTTCAATAAGACACTTAAATGCATGTAATGTATGTATTGTTAAGATTCCCAAGAGAGCCCTTTTCCCGAGGATCCTGTCCTAACTTACCCGACATTTCCCAATATCCCTTTTCTTTCTTCCTATTGAGACAAGCAAATTGGGGGCTTGGTGTGCTTTCTTGCTGATTCTTTCCTGGTCAAGTCTTCACTTCTTTGCATTCCCCATGGGCTGCTAATCCTCATCCTAAAACAGGGCAGTTTGCATCAGGGCACACAGGACCAAAGTCATGCTGATCAGAGGAGAGGAAAGAAAGAAAGAAAAGAAAAAAAGAAAAGAAAAGAAAAGAAAAGAAAAGAAAAGAAAAGAAAAAAACAACTGGTTTGTTAAATGACCATCTCCCTGATAATGTATGGCTGGAAATGGTCTCACTTGCTGGACAGACTCAGGGGATAATGGAGTTGGGAGAGTGGCAGAGTAAGGGTGACAGCCACAAGCGGCCAATAATCATGTGAAAAAAAAATCTCAACATCACTGATCATTAGAGAAATGCAAATCAAAACCACAATGAGACACCATCTCACACCAGTCAAAACTGACTATTACTAAAAAGTCAAAAAATAACAGATGCTGGTGAGGTTGTAGAGAAAAAGGAATGCTTATACACTGTTGGTGGGAGTATAAATTAGTTCAACCATTGTGGACGGTGTGGTGATTCCTCAAAGACCTAAAGACAGAAATACTATTGGACCCAGCAATCTCATTACTAAGTATATACCCAAGAAAGTGGGTGGCAGGAGCAGAGGCACTCCTCACTTCCAGACGGTGTGTGTGGCCGGGCAGAAGCGCTCCTCACATCCCAGAAGGGGAGGCAGGGCAGTGGCGCTCCTCACCACCCGGACCATGTGTGGGGTCGGGAGAGGAGGCACACCTCACTTCCCAGACTGTGGGTGGCTGGCAGAGGCTAGCACTTCCCAGAGAGGGGTGGCAGGACAGAGGTTCTCTTCACACCCCAGACGGGGCGGTCAGACAGGGGCACTCCTCCCTTCCCAGATGGGGCTGCCCAGCAGGCTCCCACTTCCCAGATGGGGTGTCAGGGGCAGGCTCTTCACTTAGGTAGAGATGGGAGGCCGAGACGGTGCTCACCTCACCTTGCGGGGTTGATGGGTGTGGCCAGGGCAGAGTCTCTCGCCCACCTCCCGGACAATGGACGGCTGGGCAGAGTGCAACTCAATTCCCGACCCCAGGCGGCGGGCAGGCAGCTCCTCACTTCCCAGATGATGGATGGTCAGGCAG